>ML287500.1:51266-87505 GCA_005239495.1 Nicotiana undulata | reverse complement strand
TGAAAAGGAAAAATACCCATCTACTCTTACAGTTTGCTTCAGCCAAAAAAACCAGTCCAAAAATTTATTGCTAATCTGAAAGGCTACTGTTAATTACCCCAAAACGACAGTCCTCTCCCAAAATATTCAAATAACTTATTGGAATTTTTTCCAGTTTTAATAAAATGTATGCAAACTCTAGCTTGATTCCCAGTAACCAAACTGTTAAAGCAGCAACACTTGAGTCCATGTGAGTTGTAAAGGTACATCCAACCGATGCTAAAGTCTAAAGAAAGGTAGAGAGATGTATGTAAGCAGTTTGAGCGAAGGAAAACAGTGAGATTAGCATGGCAATAGAACTTAAAAGAAACACAGCAAAGGTCAAACAGAACGAGACTCGAATACTTCACTTCGTGTGTCACTCTGACGCTAGCTGCTCTTTCTACCTAAACTTGTAACTGCTTTCATCAAAGTTAGATGTAAGCTAAAAACTTACCCGTCTCTGATTTTCTCTACTGTTTCGGCCATGCTTTCTTGGGTGTAGGTTTCTAACGTTCTAACCCGAGGAGTATAGTATTCTCCTCCTGACTGTTCGGTCATCATTGATAGCGTTTTCTATATGATTCATTTCAGTCTTTAATCACATGACTTTCCTACAAAACAATATTTCTGACAATCTAAGCCAAAAGTACCTCTCCTTGGAAACGTATGAAATAGTTACACAGTACAACCTTTAAGCCAATTCGCAAACATAAGATCAGTTGCTGAAGAAATACAAGATAAAGCTTTTAAGAAATCGGGCAAAAGAAGAAGATACAGCTGGATCATCACTACAACTTACAGTCTAGGCAAAATGTTGCCAGCATGCTGAACGAGTTCATACAACTCAACAATCGAGCAACCCCGCTTCGTCTCCTCCTTAAAGAAAATTTCTAGCTTTCTCAATTCATCAAATGCCCGCATATCTAACAAAGCAATGCTCATTCAAAATTTTAAAAGAAATTAAAAATTTTAAAAAAAACAAGGAAAAGAAAAGACACAACAATGTTCTAATAATGAGATTACGGAGCTTCTAACCAAATGCTGGCATTAAAAATTTGAGCATAACTGCAATGTGCATTTGAAGTATTTAAAAAACAAAAATAAAAAACAAACAAACAACAGCGACACAGCTTTAATACTGAGGTTAAAGAGCTACAACATTGAATTTTGAAATTAAGTTTCAATTTTTTAATAAATCAATAATTAAGATCAGATCAGTGAAAAGTACACACATAGCTCGTAGTATTTGTGAGGGGAAAGCCTTGAAGTTCGGAGCTCCGATAGCATCTGAGCTGAATATTTGAGTGCATCTTTCAGATTATTCGAATCCTACAATTCATTAACCGTAAGAAACTCAAAATTAGGGTTTATGTAAACCAAATAAAATTGTAATTTCATTGTACATAAAGATACGAGGAAATTTGGGAGGTTTTGTGAAAATTACAAGAGCGCGATGCATGTAGAAAGCATTCTGTTGAAGGCCGGCGATTCCAGCTGCCAGAAATTTCTCTTCATCTTCAACTCCGTTAGGGATCATAGCGTTTTTTGATCGATTTCGAGTGGGGAAAATTCGCGATCGACGAGTTTTTGTGGGTTTTTATGTTCTTGGTATTGACTTCAGTTTGGTTGCCAATACTTTGTTCCAACTGCCAGTCATAGTAAGGGAGCGGGTCGGGTCGGGTCGGGTATCGGCTTCTTTTACGTATCTGAATCAGGCGAAGTGCACGAATAGCCATCTTTAGGATCATATTTAATGAATAGCCAAAATTTATACAGCTCTTAAAATTTAGCTGCCTCAGAAATCGGGGCATTTGCATTTATACTCAGTTTTTGGGTTCACCATTTAACTTATATCCGCTTTGTAAAAAAAATGCAAGCTTACCCACTTTTCGGGTAATTTCAGATATACGGGTCTGAAGTAACAAAAATTTATGTCTGAAGTTTGAACTTCAGAATTTTTTGCTTGAAGTGTAGCCTTATCAAAGCAAAACTTCAGATAGTTTTACCTGAAATTTGGCTTGACTTGCAAAGGCAATCACGCAAACTTCAGTTCATAGTGCAAGGGCAAACTTCAATTCAATTGTGTATGTCTGAAGTTTGAACTTCAAAATTTTTTGCCTGAAGTGTAGCCTTATCAAAGCAAAACTTCAGATATTTTTGCCTAAAGTTTGGCCTGACTTGCAAAGGCAATCAGAAAAACTTCAGTTCATAGCAAGGGCAAACTTCAGTTCAATGCCTACTGGGAGACATACTTTGCGCATTCTTGTTGTATTATACAAATTGTGCTCTATAAGCACAAAAACTGTATAACTTCACTTGTTACTTTGTACAAGTTCTAGGGTAATCATCGTGGACTTCACTATAAATTTATGGTTACTGACATCAGTTGTCCTCAAAAGAGTAGATACACATTAGCATTTGCAGATATTGTTTGTCCTTAACGATTTTAAGGAATTGATGTGGGACTCTTTGAACATTTTGATGTGAATATACGTAGAATAGGCATGCTTATTTGGCCATGAAATAACAATTCAATATGTCAGGAGGAAGAAGAAGAGGAAAAGAAGAAAGGTTTGCCTCTTCTTCGTGCATTCAATATGGCAGGCCTATTTGGCCATGAACGAAGAAGAGGAAAAGAAAGAGGGGGAAGAAAGGAGAGCATAGCTCAGGAGGAAGAAGAGAAGGCATCTGAAATTGTCAAAATAGGATATAGGTTTTTTAAAAAAATTAAAATATGAGAATAGATTCAATGGAGGCGACCAAATAAGGCGTCCCGTGCAATTTTTACTCAAAAATCAACCTAAAGTTGAAATTGTGGGTTTGAAGTTTCAAACTTAAGACATACAAGTCACTCTATCTATTATTATCACTCTTAATATAAGTCGTGCATATACGTGCTCACGTTAGAGACTGATCAATATGGAAGGGCATGTATTTACATAAACTCATATTTATTCTCCCATGTTGCTGCAACTCTTAAGAATTTACCTATATTTTGTTGCAATTTTTTATGGACTTACATATATATTATATTAAAGATAATTAGGTATTTGTTGTTATCATTAAAATATTGACCCAAACTAAAAGTGATCTGTTAAGGTTTAAAATTGAATGGGTATACAAGACATCTCATAAAGAATTTGGTCTTATGTGTAGATATTCGGATTTAATATCTAATTTAATACTTGACTAAATTAGAAATACATAAACTTGTGCATCTATTTAAGATCACCAAATCAGACGTAGAGAATGACTTGCGTCTTAGTTTGGAAGCCCGATAATCGAAAGACCGGAGAATCTCTATGTCTTAAGAAAAAAAGGTGGATTTGTTATATTGAAGAACATATCTTGATTTAGACAAATTAATAAGTTGAGTTTGTGATCATTTGTAAAATACTAATATTAGTGAGGTTCATGATGGTTAATGTATAATGAGATCTTGTACTAAATACAGAACTACTATGCTTAGCCTTTAATCTATTCTCCTGCCAATTTCTACACTTAGATTCTTTTGTGACTATTCATCACTATTCCTTAGGGGTGTACGTTGGTCAATACAGTACGGTAATTAGATATTTTGGTTCGGTATTTTTGGTATTGGATTTCTTAAAATGCTATACTAATACACTATCTAATTAAATTCGGTATGGTTCGACTTTTCCCCTTCCGATTTCGGTTAATTCGGTTCGGTAACTTCAGTCCATTCGATTTGAATACTAACTAGTGCAAGAGTCATAGACTGTAATATTCTTAAAAGTACAAAATTAAAAATGTTTGTTGACAAAAGTTTTGTCCAAAACCAGCATATATCAACCCAGAGAGAGAAAAATATACATAAAGGAATAAATTTGATCATTAGAAATGTTTTGTTGCTTGCTTAGAGTTAATTTTTGAACTTAGAAAATAAATGAAAGTAAAATTTAAGATTTTTTACATTTATGTTATAATTAATAATATGTGTATTATGTAATATAATATATATTTCGGTACTATTTCGGTATTTTATTTTAAAATACCAAATACCATACCTAATACTAATTTTTTTTAAACTTAAGCCAAATACCAAAATATCTAATATCAAATATCAAAATTTTCGATTTCGTTACGATAATTCGGTATTTACCAAATTATGCACAGCCCTACTATTCCCTCCATACCTTTCTATTCTGCCTCTCTTTCGTTCAAGAGGTTAAAATAAATTAGTTATCCAATTTTTTTTGTTTGGAAAGAAGATTCTATTTCTGTATTTACATTTTTTTTAAATTAACATCTAGTTATTACCAAATGAAGATAAAAGTTCAAGTACCAACAAGGGATGTGGTGGAGTGGTAAGTACTCCTTTATCTTTAACCAAAGGTCTCGGGTTCGAGTCCCTGGGTATGGAGTCGCCTTTGTTAGGGAGCGCTTTACCCCCTAATATGGGACTTCCCGACGCGAATCCGGATTTAGTCAGGCCCCAATGTGGGTACCGAACACCGGGTGAAAGACCGGGAAAAAAAATGATAAAAGTTCAAGTAATATTTGATTACCTAACAAATTAAACACCACATTTGATTCATTACGGTAGCCTACAAAAACCTTTCATTAAGGTTAGAATAGAAATTTAGATTAAATTATTTCTAAATTTAGAAAGATAGCATTCTTTATTTAATAAA
This sequence comes from Nicotiana undulata, assembly GCA_005239495.1. Taxonomy (NCBI): domain Eukaryota; kingdom Viridiplantae; phylum Streptophyta; class Magnoliopsida; order Solanales; family Solanaceae; genus Nicotiana; species Nicotiana undulata. The sequence goes on along the minus strand of ML287500.1, from coordinate 82,829 downwards.
CTACAAAGAAAATAAGGTTTCATAAGTTAGAACAGAGGAATAAGATGTATATAAGCTTTGAATAGAAGGTGGAGCCATAATTTTCATGAAGCGAATTCAAAATAAAGAAGTAAATAATCAAAGAAACCAAATTTTAAGGTAAAATATGTTCATATTTAATGAACGCATGAGAAATCGACTTGTGCAACCGAAGGCAGGAGATAGCTAAACCTGAAGGCAATGATCCCGCTTGTTATCGGAGAGAATAATACTCATAACAACAAAATTAATGTCGCCATCCGGTAGCATTTAATGAAAATATTTTACAGCAATAAGTGCATGATCTGTTACATAGAATATGGCATTTACTGTTTGTCGTTACACATCCTTCAATGGCCCTCATAACTGTCATTAAAGAGGATCTTAATCCTAAGATCTTGTTCCCTAGATGCATATATAAATAGTGAGCTCTACTATCATTGTAAATGAGACAAATTTCCTGTCGATACACATCCTTCAATAGCCCTCATAATTGTCATTTCTGTTGTTCTTATTTCTCCCGATAGCTACACGCCCGGAATCAAGATATATGCCGTCTATTTTAATTTTAAGGCTAAGTCTTATATTTCTATCTAATTCATCTACTATTTTTCGGATCAAATTAATTCACATGTCTATAAACCACGTATAAATTCAACTATACCGTTTTACGGGTAAATAGTTTGGCATCCACCGTAGGGCATAAACAGTCGTCTAATTGAATTGATCCTTCCATTTGTTACTAACTTTTTTTTTATTTTTTGTTCTTAACAAAAATCATTAAAAATGGCAGATATGGTGTTAACAACATACACAATGTTGAGGCCCAAGGAAATCAGCCTCAACACGAGGATTCAATCAGCGATACCCGCAACGAGGGGAACAAGGCCACGCCAGTCCACGACGGCCGATATCCGCAACATATTCATGAGGCAACTCCGATGATGCTGAAGAAGAGCATATCGTCGAAGCAGTCTGAGTCTTGCAAGAGCAACAAGAGGCCATTATAGGCCATCTCACGTGGTAAGATAAGGTCATGATGGAATTGAAGCGGGCATTGTCGTACGCTTCCAATAACGTGAATGGGTGAGGCTCAGTTCTCCCTGGTGCTCCCGCAAACCAAGCGACGCGGATGGTCGACAACAACGCCCTGAGGGACGAGTTCGGCTCCGATGGGTCCAGGGGGAACAGATCCGATCACAACAACGAGAGTGATCCCTTTAAAGCCGAACTCGTGTGGTTTATGAGGGAAGTAAACGCACCAATGGATCAAATTTCGGGCGCACCACCAGTGCCGAAAAGGCCGAACCCAAAGAAGTACACACAATTGCCGTAAAAAACAAGCATGGCACCAGAACTGATCCCGAAGCGATTTAAAATGCAAGACGTGCCGAAGTATGATGGGACTTCGGATTATCATGAGAATATCACAACCTATACAATGGTGGTGAAGGGAAACGATTTATCTTCCCACTAGACTGAGTATGTTTTGCTGAAGAAATTCAGGGAAACTCTAACGAAGGGATCCCTGACGCAGTATTCGCTTTTGCCCAAGCATTCCATAGACTCTTTTGAGATACTCGCGGATTCTTTCATCAAGGCCCATGATGGGGACAGGAAAATACAAGCCCGAAAGGCTGATATATTTCAGATTGCGCAAGGAGAGTCTGAGTTGCTACCAGTCATTCCTGATGAATGGGCGACTGAAGCATTTACCAAAAGTCTAAATCCGAGGAGTTATGACGCTTCTCAGAAGTTGAAAGAAAGTTTGCTCGAGTTCGAAGCAACAACTTGGGTCGATGTTCACAATCAGTACGAGTCGAAAATAAGGATTGACGATGACCAGCTCGGTTTCCCGGCATCGGTTAAAGGACGGGGCCAGGAGAGAAGAATAAAGAGAAATTGAAAGACGATTTCGATACGGATCGACGATCTTTAAGGAGTCAATTTTTTCCCTACGAGTGGGCCGAAGGATGTGGCAGAGGTTTTCGATCGGCAGACAGATTCTCTACCGATAGGAGAATCGATCACGGCTGAAACAACAGGTTTTTACAAAACAAGGAAACATTAGATTCTTCCTACCCTAGACTTTCTGAATACAACTTCAACGTCAGCATAGTGAAGTTGGTATCAGCTATGAGGAACATTAAAGAAGAACGGTTCCCGAAGCCAATGAGATCTAATCTCGGCGAGATGGATCTTAATTTGTGGTGTGAATAGCATGGGACGAATGGTTACCGGACTGGGGACTACTGGCATTTGCGCAAAGAGGTGGCGACATTGCTGAAAAATGCCCATCTCAGGGAATTTTTAAGGGACCGAGCTAAAAAAACTGTGGTCACAATCGCGATAATGCAGAGCCTTCAAAAGCAGGAGGGGACCCCCCACGCCTAACGATCAACATGATTTTTAGAGGGAACGAGATTAACGGGGTTACGTTTTTGGCTATGAAAAAGACAAAGGTATCAGTGAACCACAACAAAAGACTTTGAGAAGTTGCTGAAGACGATATCACTTTTTCGGAGAAAGACACTGATGGACTGTTGTTACCGCATAATGACGTCGTGGTAATTTCTCTAAATGTCTTAGATTTTAATATTAAACGTGTTCTGGTAGATCTAGGAAGTTAGGCCAATATTATCCAATGGAGAGTGTTGGAGCAAGCCAAGATGACCAGAAGTATCATTTCGGCCAAAAAACTCCTCATCGGGTTCAATCTGTCAAGCTTGATAACCCGGGGTGAAATCTTGCCGCCCACGAATGCTGAGAGGGTGATGAAAATGACTCTTTTTGAGGTAATGGACGGTGATATGGGTTAAAATATCATTTTGGGGAGACCGAGTCTGCACGAAATGAAGGTTGTGCCATCAACATATCATTAGTTGCTGAAATTTCCAACTCCGGAAGGAGTTAAACAAATAAGAGGTGACCGACCGGCAACAAGGGAGATGAATGCAATCTCAGTCTCCAGTAGCAAAGGGAAGGAGAATGTGGTATAGCAATTACAAGAACTGGTGCCTATTCCCGAATCGAGCGAAGTCAACCAGGAGGAAGGGGCGTCGAAATCCTATCAAGTGCCAAGGTACTTCTAGGTACCAGAATAGACGGACACGACAAAGTCTACAACAGAAGAACTTAAGCAAGTCGCATTGTTTGAGAAATTCTTGGAGCAGAAATTCCACTTGGGAACAGGGCTGCACCCCGAACTCAGGTATGGTTTTATTGAATTTCTTAAATTTAATGTCAATTATTTTGCGTGGTCGCATGTGGATATGACAGGTATCCCAACGATGGTCATACATAAGCTAAGCTTGGACCCAAACATTCCTTCGGTAAGACAGAAAAACGTCCTATTACCAAGGCCATAAATAAATTCGTCAAGGAAGAGATAACTCTCCTACTTGATATCGGTTCAATCCGAGAGGTGAAGTATCCCAACTGGCTAGCTAACTTAGTAGTTGTTCCAAAGAAAAATAATAAATTTCGCATGTGCGTATACTATAAGGATTTAAATAAGTCATGCCCAAAAGATTCGTTCTCATTGTCAAACATTGATCAAATGATTGATGCAACGACCGGGCACGAGTTAATGAGTTTCCTCGATGTTTACTCTGGTACAATCAAATCAAAATGGACCCGGAGTATTAGGAACAAACTTCGTTCATCACGAATTTCGGCACATATTGTTACAATGTGACGCCCTTCAAGCTAAAGAACACCGGAGTCACTTATCAACGACTCATGAATAAGATGTTTGAAAATAAAATAGGGAAAAACATGGAAATTTACATAGATGATATGCTTGTTAATTCTTTGAACGCAGGTGATCATCTCAAACACTTGCAAGAAAATTTGACATCTTAAGGAAGCACAACATGAAGCTTAACCCTGATAAGTGTGCATTCGGGATCAGCTCCGGTAAGTTCCTGGGATTCCTGGTTTCAGAAAGGGGGGATAGAAGTTAACCCCAACAAAATCAAGGCCATCGAAGACATCCCAGGCCAACTATCAAGCGTAAAAGAGTTTTAGAGGCTAACAGGGAGATTGGTCGCTCTGAGAAGATTCATTTCACGATCTTCGAAGAAATGCCATCATTTATTCTCACATCTCAAAATAAGAACAACCTCGAATGGACCCTGGAGTGTCAATAGTCTTTGAGGGATTTGAAAAGGTATTTGTCAAGTCCTCCGTTGTTATCGAAATCGCAAGTAGGCAAAAATCTGTTGGTCTAATTAGCAATCTCGAAGGTAGAGGTAAGTGTTGTTTTAGTCCGAGAGTACGAAGGTACACAATCTCCAATCTATTATGTCAGTAACATTTTAACGGGAGCAGAAACTCGCTATCAATATCTAGAAAAATTGGCCTTAGCTCTTGTAGTCGTGGCTCGAACACTAAGTCCTTATTTCTAATGTCATCCGATAGCTGTGGTGATCACTTTTCCCCTATGGAATACCCAAACTTTTGGGTAGGCTGGCAAAATGGGCCGTAAAAATGAGTGAATTTGACATAGAATATAAACCTTTGCGATCAAGTCATAATTTTTGGCTGACTTTGTGGCTGATTTTAGTCTGGGACTGTTACCTTTGGCAACCAAAGAAGCAGTTATGGTGTTAGAATCGCCATCATGAGTTTGGACCGTATTCACGGATGGATCTTCCAATGTAAAAGGGTTCGGGCTTGGGATAGTACTAACTACGTCATCACGGGAAACCCTAAGGCGGGCCATAAGAACGGTCTCGTTGACTAACAATGAGGCGGAGTATGAATCATTGATTGCAGGACTCGAATTAGCCTGGGGACTAGACTATGAGGTCATATAAATCAAATGCGACTCCTAGTTAGTGGTAATTCAGGTCTATAGGATCTTCAAAGCCAAGGAGGAGCGTATGCAATAATACGTAATGAAGGTTCAGGCTTTGCTCGCTCAATTTCGGGAGGGGTCAATCACGCATATCCCGAGGGAAAATGCAGAAGTAGATGCATTAGCTAACCTTGGCTCATCTATGGAATAAAAGGATCGGACTCTGGTACGGCCGTACAACTTATGCACTCGATACTGGACGCAGATTGTTATTACGAGGTAAATGTGACTACTTTGGTCTGAGATTGGAGAAACCTAATTATAGACTATGTCGAACACAGAAAACTGCCTAAGTATCCTAAGGCATCTTGGGCTCTACGAGATAAGTCCATGCGATGATATAGTTTCAAAGGAGGTCAATTATATAGAAAATCTTTTCAAGGCCCGTTGGCCTGATGTTTGGGAGCCTCCGAGGCTAAATATGTTATACGAGAAGTCCATGAGGGAATCTACGGGAACCACTCGGGTGCAGATTCGCTAGTAAAATTAATAAGGGCAAGATACAATTGGCCTCGAATGGAAGAAGATGCCAAAGCATATTTTCAAAAATGTGATAAATGTCAACGCTATGCACTGTTGGTACATCAACCGACAGAGCCACTACACTCATTTTTGTCACCGTGACCATTCATGAAGTGGGGGATGGATATCGTCGGACTGTTGCCACCGGCCCCCAGTAAGGTAAGATTTCTTTTGATTTTAACTGAATATTTTTCTAAGTGGGTTGAAGCATGTCCTTATTAGAAGATCGGTGAACGTGAAGTAGTAGATTTCCTGTGGTCGAACATAATTTGCAGATTTGGGATACTAAAATAAATAGCCTCGACAATGGGTCCACAATTCAAAGGCGCAAAAATCAAAAAATTCCTTGAAGATTTGAAAATCAAGAGGATCATATCATCACCTTATCATTCAAGCACAAATGGCCAAGCGGATCAACAAACAAAGTGATCATAAAAAATCTTAAAAAGAGATTGGAATTTACTAAAGGAAAATGGCCCGAAGAGCTTCCAGGTGTATTATGGGCGTACTGAACAACAGCCAAATCAAGCACGGGAGAGACTCCTTTTTACAGGGCAGAAGCTCTAATCCCGGTGGAATTAGGTGAACCTACCAGGAGATCTTTCTGGTCAAACGAAGAAGCAAACAGTGAAACAATGTTAGTCAATTTGGAGATGCTCGATGAACTCAAGGACTTGGAGCATATAAGGATGGCAACTCAAAATCAGCGAATAGAGAGATATTACAATCGAAGAGCCAACCTCCGTTACTTCAAAATAGGACACTTGGTTTTAAGGAAAGTAACTTAGAATACCTAGGAGCTCAATACGGGAAAGCTAGGTCCAACATGGGAAGGACCCTACCGGGTTTCAGTCGTCACCAGGAAAGAGTCATACGAGTTAGAGAATCAAGATGGAGAAATGTTTCCAAGCAACTGGAACGTGGCACACCTCAAGAGATACTATTGCTGATGAACTTCACGTGTACTGAAAGTATGAGTTGCACTCTTTTTTCCTTCGTTTGGTTTTTGTCCCAATTGATTTTTTCTAGAAAGGTTTTTAACGAGGCAACAACAAAAGCATAGCACGAAAGAAGTTTCAACAACAATAATAAGACCTTTTAATGACAAGGCACATAAGTGAAGAATCATTACGGAGCGGTTAGATAGTCTTTTGCTCGATAGCAAAGTTCCTACCGGGAAGTTGAGTTTGTTGTTGAACAAAGATTACCCGATTGTTCACAAGTGCATGCCACTAGGGATTGTTAGATAATCATTGGCTCGATAGCATAAATTCCTAAGGGGGAGTGAAGTTTTTTACCTAACTGAAGATTATCTAGCAATTCACTAATCGAATCCTCAAAGTTATAAAACTCCCAATATTCTATTTCACATTCTTCGCATTCGAACATTAGGGGGGAATGATAAGAGGATATGGTAACAACGACTGCTACTTCAACCAGAATACGAAAAACAGAAACATAATTGCATCATCGGGACCAGGGACGTCCAGCCCCGTAGAAACAAGTTGTACAAGTTAGCCACAAGAAATGGCAATTTCTTTTTATCACAACGAATGATTATGTACCTTTGAGAACAGAAGGAATAAAGTAAAGTTCTTTTATTTCTATCTTGTTTCTTGTCTGAATGATGAATTGATTTTATCATTTGAAAGTAAACAAGTACTTCAAATGCTAGTATCGTAATGAACAGGAGACGTCCTCTTCAAGAGCACCGTAAATATAAGAGGGCACTCCCTTATGAAAACTTTCACGTTAAACGGTTGATTTTGGAAGAACTTATGCCCGAAATCCAAATGCTTTTGGGGAAAATACACTCGAAGCATTGCGTGATCATACACAAATAAGAAAACTTGCGCAAACACTTAAAAAAGACGCAAAAAAACAAACGTGCGCAAATGTTCAAACGAGACTTATTCGATACTTGAACGAAAAAGTGTTGTTATTTACAATAAATGTTCCAAACGGCACCAACACAAAAGTTTGAAAAAAGAAGTCAAAGACTAAGCTGCTACATCTCCAGAACCCGGAGGAAGAGAAGCATCTGCGCCCCTAGGAGAAGTGGGTAGATCCATCGCCGGTTCTATATCTTGGCCTTTGCCATTTTGGCCTTCAAAATCTTCACCTTCCAATTCCTTTTCAGTTCCCGAGAACTCATAACCGGACCAGAAGAATTGGTAGCATCAGGCCTGGCCAAAAGACCCCTTTTAGCAACCAACTCCACCTCACGAACTTTAGCGATTTCGGCACCAAAGTCAATGGCACCCGTTTTAGCCTCTTAAGGTTTTTATCCTCATGATGTACATAGCATATGTTTTTTCAACAACGAGGGAAGCCGCTCGGTGCTTGAGTTCTTTAAGTTGGTTAACCTCGGTAGAAAGGTTTTCTCGTGCAGATCTAACGGACCAGAGGTTGACATCGAAATCACGGACAATAGAGATGAAAAGTCTATTATGCTCAAAAGTCATTTTATGCTTCTCCTCCAGTCGGGAATACTTCACCATCGCGGCAACAAGCTCTTCAGTTTTGGAGTTCAAGTACGCCTCCAAATTGTTCAATCTTTCAGCGAAGGCAGCCTCACGATCAGATGCAGCAAGAACGGCATTATGGATTTAAACAGACTTTTGCCTAGCTTCTTCAAACTTAGCCCTCAACGGGGCGACTTCTTGGCTAAGGGTCTCTACTTCTTGCTTTCTTTGCTGCAACTGAGACTCCAACATAACGGCCTCGGCAGCTTTATCTTCCTGCTTTGACAGGCGAGCGGTAGTTTGGTCCGCTCGGCCAAAAGTCGATCCCGCTCGGAGGTAAGTTCCTCATTATCTAAAATCAACCTTTGGAGGCCATCGGAAGCAAGAAAGTTGGCCTGCAAAACAAAGAATGCAAACTTACAATCCTACTACATCATAAAGGATTGAAGAAATAACGAAGGAAACAAAGAATATACCATTGTTGTGTTGTGCATAACTCAAAAAACACTCTTCTGAGAGAGCTTGTATCTTTTCCCTATCTTTTTCTGAAACCAAAGATTCAGATAGTTTGCAAGTTCCACCATCTGGGACAGCAGGTGGCATCCAGTGGAAACCGATAGAGAAACTCTCTTCCTACTTTGCAGATCTTCAGAGGGGGCAGCATAATTTTGCCCCAAGTTCCCATGAATTGGGGACTGGGAGACGGGCATCCTCTTCTCGGGCAGTTGTGGTCGGCAGAGATGATGTAACAGTCGCTGGTGGTGAAGGAAAAGTTGGTGAAGAAGGAGACGAAGCTGATGACGTTGAAGGGTGAGAAGTGGTTGCGGTTGGTTGCTCATCGACCGAAGATGGCAGGGACTCAGTACTCAGCCTCACGGTACCGGGCACGACGACTGGGATCCGGAAGCGAGAGCTAGCATTTTCTACAATCTCATACTTCCCCCTAGAGTGCCGAGGCATTGTCTTTAGTTGGTGTAACTAATTCGACAGATTGAGCAGTATGTTGAGCTGAAGAAGGTCATCGTCTTCTATGTAAAGAATCCCCCTCCTCGATAGCTTCCCTATCATCATCAATCATTACGGTGTCTTTGATCGGCCCGGGCGGGGGACTCATCACCACAACTTCTGGAGACTACTCGGGAGCGGCACTCTTCGCCTTTTTATTTTTCCCCCGGTTGCGGGGGAACTCTTTGGTTGCTTGTTCTCCAGTCGGGGACTCCGAGAAGAAGCACTCATACTAGGCCCGAAGACACCTATCTACGTAAAAACCTCATGCAGGAGCCTCTCCGCATCAGCAAGATTAGCTAAAACGTCCTCCTCGGGGACGACAACTAAGCCCTAGGGTAGACCTGAATCCAACAGGAGAGAAAAGTTAAACAACTTCCTTATACGAAAAGGTAAACACAGGATGAGTTTGGCTTACCATGAATTTTGGCCTTCCACCCATATTTAAGGACATTTCTTTCCACGTACGGGTCTCGGGCGTAATAACGTCCAAAATTTTCTGGACCCACTGGTCCAGGCTTCAACCCTAGGTAGAACCCATCGAGTAGCTGAAATAAGCGAAAGAAGAAGGGTTAATAACGATATGGAATGATTTGTAACGGAATAAAAGACAAATGGTGAACTTACGAGTACAATTCCATAATTCCCGGAAGATGAAGCCATAGCTGTAATGAAGTCCCTGGTGGCGACTGAAACGAACCTTTCCATCCACCCACGGTCAATATAATCATCCATGTTGGATAGCAGAGCATAGTGGCCGCGCTTACAAAAATTTATCATTCCCCCGTGGAAGATCTTGGGGGGATAGAGGTTCATCAATCGAGCTAGGGTTAGCTCTTCTCCCGTCTCCTAGCACAGGTTCCGAAGACAAGCGACTGTCCTCCACACAGAAGGACTTACTTGTGCCAAGCACACCTGATAGCGGATGCAAAAGTCCACGATGACGGAGTCAAGCTCCCGACTCAAAGAGAACAGTCCCAAGGTGAACGAATACGTGTAGAACTACGCAAAACCCTTCCTAGGTAAGGTTACCCGCTCTGCCAGGTCAGGAGCGATAATGTCTAAATCTTGACAGTGGCAGTCTTCCTTCACAACGAGAATACTGGAAGGACAGATGGAAGAAGGATATACGCTAATGACCCACGTATGAGGGTGAGCGGAAGGATATTTCTCTTCAAAGTCTTTGGTGGTAACAAGACTCTTTGGTATGATAGTGCTTAGCATAAGAGGAATACCGTCATCAGCTTTACCTTTGTTCTTTGAAGAAATAGGGTTTCTTGAAGAAGAGGCAATTTCTTATCAGAAAAAAGAGGGAAGTTTTCTCTCAAGAAGAAGGTTAAAGAAAGTTTGAAGACAAAGCACGAGTTGAGTAAAGAGAGTTCGAAAAAGTGTAGAGAATTATGGAGTGTGAATAAAGAGGTTTGATGTGTATAAGCAAAGGTATAGACGGCTAAAATCGTGGCCATAATTACCTCAATAACCGGCAAAAGTGATGTTAAATCATAGGATGACGCGTGTTCGGGGCATTAAAAGCAGAGTGTGTCTAATCAACCGTTAGAAAGTTTTCAGAGGGGATCAGAGAATTTTCCGCCAAAAAAGGTGTTTCTACCAACTTCCCGGTGACACAAAGTTATGCCACTAGAAAGCAGGGGGAATATCTGTATGGGGTAAAATATGTTCATATTTAATGATCGCATGAGAAAGCGTCACGTGGACCGAAGGCAGGAGATAGCTAAACCCGAAGGCAATGATCTCGCTTGTCACCGGAGAGAATGATACTCATAACGACAAAATTAACGTTGTCATCCGATAGCGTTCAATGAAGAATATTTTGCGGCACTAAGTGCATGATCCGTTACAGATAATATGTGATTCACTGTCCGCCGTTGCACATACTTCAATGGCCATCATAATTGTCATTAAAGAGGAGCTTAATCCTAGGACCTTGTTCCCTAGGTGCAACTACAAATAGTGAGCTCTACAATCATTGTAAAGGAGACAAATTTCTTGACAAGCATACACTATATTCTATTAAAAACTCAATAACACTTTACTTTCTTGCTTATTTGTATTGTTCTTACTGCTCCTGGCAGCTCTACACCCGTACCAAGATATCTGCGGTCTATTTCAATTTTAAGGTTAAGTCTTATATTTCTGTTTAATTCATCTATTATTTTTTGGATCAAATTAATTCACTTGTCTATAAACCACATATAAATTCAACTGTATCATTTTACGGATAAATACCAGTATGATCATAAAAGAAGAATTTACCTGTTTATACGCTTCACTGAAAGTTCACTTATAACGAAAAAATTAGAATTAACAAATTTCCATTTATAAACTACCAATAGATAGGCATTCGGAAATAATGATGACATTTGACAGCTCCTAATTCCTACCGTATATATCATTCTCCTTTCCCTCAATTTACGCAAAAATCTGGAAAACTGATAAATTAAAAATCATGAACTCTATCACTTCATTCTCAGTTAAGCAAGTATATATGACTGCAAATTTGAATTTGAATTTGAATTTGGATTTGAACAGTACAAAATGAATCTGAATACAATAATTCCTTTATTTTTATTAAGTGTACGAGAAAAAATACTCCTAACCAGCTTTGGTGTTGAACACCAACTTCTCCAGTGGATCGTCATCGAAATCTTCGATTAGCTTTTCTAGTTAATAAGTACCCCTTATTCCCCTGCTTTTTCCATTATGCATGTGAGTAATGTGACACATTTAGAATTTTAAGTACCCCTCCAGTGTACGAATATCTAAAATGACACCTCAACTTGTACCGTTTTCGTATACTACTCTTAGTTTTTACGAATACTTTAGTTTTAAAAGGTCTACAAAAAAGATATATTATTAACCAGCTTTGGTGGTGACCACCAGCTTATCCAGAGGCTCGTCATCGACGTGGTTGATTAGTTTTTTTTTTCACTCTACTTTTTTTCAGACTTGTACCTTCTCAACAGGCTTCACTTTCCTTCACTAACCCTGGGAGGTTCTGTTCATCCAATTCTAGCACTACATATGCTGGAGAATTTCATGTGAAAATGAAGCAACACTGAGCATTCGTGCTCTGTAGATTCAGCCACTCAATTAGTACTCTACACGGATATTCTAGTTAGAAATTCAAATCAATTACCATAACTATTTAGTAGTCTACGTGAATTATAGTTAGAAAGTTGAATCTATTTCCATAATCTAATGTTTGGAGATCTTGATTTGGTAAATTAGTTCTGCAAATTACAAAGTCTAATATCCAAGGCTCTAAAGAAATATGAGGAATTCCTATGCTCGATTGCTCGTATACCTAAAGCATCATCATTATGGAGTTAAACAATTAATAAACTCGTTAAAAAGTCATTTGATTACAAGAAGTCGTCAGTAACATTGTGTACTCTAATTTTACTTGAAATTGGACACAATTGCAAGATATATCATTAGAAAATGCAACCTTGATGAGAAATTCAAAAGTTACTTTATTTCAATATGTAATATGCTTCACACATGTGGAATACCCTCTATTATCTTTCTTTTTCAGCTTCGGAAATAAAGGCTATGCTGCCTTGTAGATAATATGAAGGTTGTAACAGACAAGCAACAAGCTAGAAACTCCCAAAACCAAATAAATAGAACTTATATAGACTATACACAAGCCCAGTCTCCACATTATTCGCAAGAACCTTCAAACCTTTTCTAGACCTAGCAATCTTTAACCACCTTCAATGAGTGCCCTGGGTAATATTACAAAAATGCACTCTGTCCATATCGCTATCAAAGATGAAATGGAGATAAGATTCCTACTATACACATATCAGGAGACAAGAACACCAGAACTTAACGGAGTTTATTCTGAGCAACAGCCTGGCATAGTTCATCCTCATAGAATAGAACTCTATTAGAACCCAAGGACTTGCATAGGGGCTTTTGTATAACAGATGGAACCAAGCATCTTGAAGGAAATACCGACTCTTGGAAAAGAACAGCTGCAATTTGCCTCATCTCTGTGAACTTGAGACGGGATGGTGGACGTGGACCATGTTTTGGAGCCTTAGGAGTATGAGGAGAGGGGAGCCATGCACCTTTTCCGTCCTCTTTGCTGCAAGTGAGTGGTATATGAGAATTCAACAGATATATCTCTAGTACCCGTTTAGAGGATGGGAATTAGATTAAATACTACCTTACAAAAGGCCAGTGATCAGTGGGGAGAGGAGTCATGGTTCTTAACATCTCCTGCCGCATTCTATCTGGAGTAGTATAATTGAAATGGAAAAGCCTTGCCTGAATTACCTATTCAATTTGCACCATTGATTATATTCCATTTCGTTTTCCAGGTCTAAAACGAGATAAACACGGAAAAAGAGAGATAGTGAGCGAGTGACTCACTGCCTTCCTGATCTTTTGAGAGACATGGAAAACTGCTTTGAGCTGGTCGTGGTGCAGATGGCAAAGTATTTTAACCTCAATCAGAAAGTAAAAATCTATCAGCCATTCAGCCCAGACAATTGAATGTAGCACAACAATGAACTTAAAAACTTACTATCTTAAATCACATCAACTAGACTTTAACTCATAGGGCAAGACGAAGACTCATGTTCTGCAGTTTTTCAGCAAATGCAGAGCACATTTATACTTTTTCCTGATTTTAGTACATTTTATTGTTTTGTTCACTCTAATAAACAAAAACGCATAAATAAACTAACTTTGTATGTCTCACAATACCTACTAGTCTTTGAAATAAATGCCACTACATTCACAGATCAGCCATTTCAGCAGACGCCTAGTCATTCCAAATTATTCTGTTCTAAAAGTTCTTTTATTTGCGTAACTTACAAGTTTAAACACAAAGTAATCAGTCCTCAACAGGATGCTAACTGGGAAGCAAAGGAGAGAAGAACAGGGTGATCCAAAAAAATTATGGCTGGATACCAGAATACAACCATGAGAAGATTCATACTGTTACAGATTAAGGACATTCATCAAAAGCAACAGGGAAATCAAAACAGATTAAGCTGATATGCCATGTTGTGGATTAGAAACATTAACGTAGATTCAATACAAAAGGATTTTCCCCAGGAAAAAAAATCAAATGTTGTATATGAGAAATATTATATATCCACATGTCAAAAACAATTCAAAACTTCAAAATAAAAATGATATAAGAAGAATTCAAGATTGTTAATAAAATCTTCTTTCTCTAATTTTGTTCTATAGATTGAAATAAGATCTAACGTCCACTGTATAAAACATGCAAAAATGATATTTATCAGGACATTTAACACACAAGTATAGCATATGATCAATTAAAAAAAGCTTAAGGTAGAGATCACTCAATACCAGTAAATCCATTGGAAGAGACTCAAGCCTCGACTCTGATGTACACTCAAATGCACCAGGTGTCTTTGGTGTCATTTGCAAATTCTTCACCTTGGATACATCAATGGGCGTATGCATAGCGCCATAACAAAACCTCACGGGCGATAACATTGTCGGAGTTTCACATACATTATTATTTTGAAGCACAACTGGATCTTTTTTTTCATCTGAAGTAATTACCGCCACCCTTTTCTTCCCAAGATCCGTACAAGATTTAGCAGCTGAAACCTTAGTGTAACGAAGCTGTGCCAAAGCACCTGGTCTCAGGTACTTGCCCGTTGTACTCCTCGACCGCCTTTTCTGTTTCGGGGTTTTGGATTGACCATCTTTGGGTGACACTTTACCCATATTATTCTGTTCTAATTTCTACTTCCCAAGCAATTAATCAATTTATCACCTTTATTCCAAAGATCTTGACTTTAATCATTTTCTATTATTATTATTTATCAAATCCAGACCAATTCTAACTTGGATTACCCTTCAACATTCACCTGCAAAGCTAAATTCCAAAAAAAATCCATCACTACTGGAAAAGTTTCCGATTTTCCAGAAAGACTAATTACCACAAACATAATAGAAAAAACAGATAAATAGAAGCTTTTATTAACTGATTATAAAAATTCCTCAGATGTTATAAAGTGAAATACCTTAAAATTAACTTAATCTCACCAAATTCAATCAGTTCCTCGTTTATTTCCCCACAGAACCAAAAACAATAATTAATCAAAGCTCATAGCTAAACCCAATAAAACATTTTCTCAAATGAAGCATATGCTAAGGCACAAGTGTCAAAAATATACATACAGAACTTCAAATGTTCGACAAAAAGATACAATAACAACAACAACAACAATAACAACAACGGAGTAAGATTCAGGACTTAAAATTTATAGGTTCTAGATTCTAGCACTTTAGGTTCTAAATTTATAATCTATACATATTAAATGGATTTTTATGACAAATACAACATTAGAGCCAAAGCTACTGAGTTCTGCCAAGCAAGTACAACAAACAGTACCATCTGCCCCTATGTAACAACACCTCAATCCAAAACAAGTTAAGGTCGGCTAAAACAATCTAACAAATACAACGATTATGCATCAATCCTGAACTAATTAAGGTCGATTTTATGAATCTTCTACTGTTCCTCTAAAAATACAAGTAAAAAAAATAAATGAGAAAAACAAAATCAAAAAATAGATTTAGAACATAAATCTAAGATAAATTTAAATAAAATACATAGAGAAGATAAAATTACGAACCTGAAATGAAGCGGAAAAAGGACTAAAAAAGGGCGAGAAGCCAAAACCCTAGCAAAAAAGGGAGAGAAGAGGGAAAATGGGAAGAGGAAAGAGGAGGGAAAATGAGAAAAGGAGCAAGTAATTTAGGGTTTTGGTAAATTAATTAAGCAAAAAAAAAAAAGTTATTTGAATTTGTTGTAAATGCCCGCCAAATTTTTCAGCAACTGTTACCATATAATTAATAAATAAAATAAAAAACTGATGAAGTTAGGGCCCACGTATGTGGACTTGGGAACTGGGCCCGGCCCTCGTGGTGAACGGATATCTGACTGATGACGTGGCGAGATTTTATTGGATGTATTGATAGGATTTTTTGGGCTCAAAGTAGGAATCCGAGGTTGGATTCTGACGTGGGATAGTCTCCTACGGCGTAGATGGCGGCAGACTTAGGCTTGTAATTAGATTTTGTTGTGATTTTTTAGGTCTATATAGATATTGTCTGTATTTTTTTTTATTTTGCAATTAGATATTGTTGTTATAAAGTATTATCCGTATTTTTGAAAATCATTTTCGGAGGGAAAATATAAGATTTTTTTTTATCGTAATGGTAATAGGTGACATCTATCCAATTTTTTAAAGAAAATTTTACCTACTATGGTAAAGGTATACATCTTATTTATTATAAATCAAAATCATTTTAAAATATTATTTTCTATAGCTACCTTTTATATTTTATAGCAAAATAAGTATTTGTGGTATATATACTACCATTGAGGCATGAAATACGCTATTTATATTTTTCTTCTCTCTGAGACAATTGGACATACATATTTCTAAGGTGATTGTTTTTACTATATTCATAAATACATAGCGATAATATATGCGCATACAGTTGGATTGCCCTGATTTTATGCGACTTTTACTGCTATATATTCATGAATACAGCAACACGAATACTTGTGAATACATGTGCGTACAACTGGACTGCCCTTATTTTAGGCGCTTTTGTTGTTGTATTCATGAATACATGGCGCGAATACATGTGAATACATGCGTGTACAGCTGAACTACCCTGATTTTAGACGTATTTTACTGATATATTCATGAATACAACAGCGCAAATACATGTGAAAACATGCGCGTACAACTGGATTGTCCTGGTTTTAGGCGCTTTTTGCTGCTGTATTCATACATATATGGCGTGAATACATGCGCATACAGCTAAACTACCATGAGTTTTAAGCGCTTTTTACTGTTGTATTCATGAATACAGCAGCGCAAATACAACGAATATACTACCGTAATAACTGAACAGCAACTATAGAAAATAATTATGTATATGGTAGTTATAGGTAGTTAATAGCCACTAAACAATAATGATTTCTAAAAATTCATCTTTCTTTAATAATACCAAATGAGAGCATGAATGAGTTCCGGCAAAACCTTCATTTACTGAAAGTTTAGTGATTTCTAATTAAAAAATTAATTTAATAATTCTATGTAATTGACCCAATTTAATGTATCTAGTTAGCCTATTATTAAAATTCAAAAATAAGATATACATTCCAACTAATGGCAATGAGACAGGATGAGACAGGAATCCAAGGTGAAGAAGGAATATTAAAGGGATTAAAATTAAATACCTCATGCTATTTTTCTTTGGATTCTCTTAAGTAGAAACAGTATAGGATTTTTATTTATTTATTTATTTATTGGTACCTTTTTATTAAGCCACTGTAAAATAGGGGGGAAAGAAAAAAGAAAACAAAGTATTGCGTTCAAAAATACTTGTATGGATTATGAAACATCTTAAATATTAAGGTAATCTCCAAGGTAACAAGAAAAAAAAAAACAGATAAATTAGTCAATTCAAAATTTGAAATTTAAGAGTTTATAGGACGACCTCAAGTTAATACTTCTTCGATCTACTTTAATTGATTTTTCGACTGTTTTCACATATATTGTGAAATCCACCTTTTAATATTAATTAACAATATCAATTTTAATTAATTTATTAAAAATATAACAAATACTTCTAGCCTCTTTACTCTAAGGGCATCTTTAAAAAAAAGTTAATTTCTTTATCTACAAAAATCAAATATTATGGGCTACAAAAAAGCTAAAAAATAAAGTAAAGTTGACCGGAGAGAGCATAATAATAATAATAATAATAATAATAATAAAGGAGGAGGAGTTTGCAGTTAAATGTTAATAATATTTAATAAATTTCTTACTACATATATGATATAAGAAAAGACGGACCCATGATTTTAATGCACAGGGCCACCATTATCATTTTTTACTAGTAGCTCCTAAGACTTTTAGTATTAGGATGTTAGGTTATTTATTATAATCATTTTCAAGATATATATACAAACATATATAAAAAGTTTACCGTAACTTACGGAATGCGGTGATCCCTCAATGTTTTAAGTAGGTGTATATACGGCTAAATTAATGTATGTGTAATGGTACGATATTGTGTTGTTCTATTCACACAAAAGATGATAATAGTCCAAGGCTCCATCACGCTTATTGTCCCTGCTTCTTTATTTCCTTTCTATTTCAAAAATTTGTAACATCAAAAGGACAAATAACTATAAGTTCAATTGTGACAAGACTGTTTGAACATTTGATATTGTCATTCGAAGTCTGACCTCTTAATCACTATATTAATATTTAATACTTAATTAATGGTGATCCCTTACAGTTAGCTTGATCTTTCTTTTGAATTCATTTCAATGATTTTTGATAAATCAAACATCATATGTTATCGACTCGAATTAAAACCAAACACCCAGTAGTAGTGAGAGAAAATCATTGTCCCGACCATATTCAAAAGAAAAATATAATAATAATAAGAATTAATCTAAATATCCGCTCACCCAATTGCCTAAACTAAAAATAGCCAGACAATATATAATATGTGATATTAGTGGTGGCAAATGGGTGGGTCGAGCCAGACATAGTCGGGTCGAGTCGGATATGGTCGGGTCTGTAGACAATAAATTGCGTCGAGAAAACAAAATCAAGACCGAAAAACGTCGCAACAATCGTAGTATTTGATTTTAAATATTTGAGTGTACAATCTCTATGAATCCTCTCATTCTTCTTTCCAATAGTAAAAGTAAATAAAATCAAGGGTTTTTGAGCTTGATCTTGAATATGTAGTTGTCGCCACGAACGATGATTTTGTTCTTGAGCTTTAGCTTGATTGCTTGACCTTGACCTTGATTTGTTCTTCGATCTTGGGCTTTAACTTAATTTGTTCTTAGTTCTTGAGCTTGAATTTGATTTCTTGGAGCTTGAAACTTGTGGAGGAATTTACAGTGTTTGATCCACGAGCTCTTTCTTGTTTCTTGTTATAACTTCTGGTGTCTTTTCTAGGTTATGAAGACCCATATTTATAGTTGTGGAAGGGAGGAATTGTGATAAGAACAAACTCTTTCCGACCAATCAAATTGAACTATCACATGGCCGCATTTGATTGGCTAGAACATGTCACTTGCACACGTGGCACGATTTCATTAGTCTTTTAATGTGACTTGACATGCCTTGTCATTTTGACACGACATGATCTTATTGGCTCTTCCATTTGACTTGGCGTGTCACGTCATTTGACACGTGGCGCTGGACCTCTAGGAACATGACATCTTGGGCCTAATGAGGCGGGTTAATCATTTGTAGTCCAATTAAATGGGTTAGCCCAGTCAATATTTATTGGACTTAAAATAATGAATACAATTATATTAGCCCATAATATTTATTTGGACCAATATATTCAAAATGGTCCAAATAATTTTATTGAATTTATTTTCAATAAAATTTGCATGCCTATAGGGTCGAAAACGAATAATGCAAAAAATAAATTATCAGACCCCACCTATAATTTAACACGGACAAAAAATGAGTTGATCGACTTATAATATATAGCCATGACTTCTTAAATGTGATCACTTTTGGAATAATTCTTAATCTCCCAAACTTAAAAAACTCTCAATTTGAGTCTTCACAACATTGCTACTATCCGATGGATATATATAAGTCGGTCAACATTGCTACTATCCGATGTCAGCTGTGTGAGTGATCTACTTTGCTCATTGTTTTTTTTGATAAGGTATCTACTATGCTCATTGTGTAAGTTGTAGCGTGTAAATAATGAATATGATCAGCTATTTATATAAAAATCCTTAAATTCTTCTTCTTTTTTCTTAAGTGGCATAATTTTAATTGTTTGAAATGTATTATCAACCCTGATTGGTTCATGCAATTTAAATGATTAAAAGTTTATATTAGCAACTCTTGATATGTTCATTGTTTTATTAAGAATAAATAGATTTCCATTATTTATAATTAGTTAACTTGTTCGCGCTTTGCGCGATTATATATATAAATAAATAATCGTGAATTTGTTAGTGATCATTTTATAAATTAGTTCATATCGAAAAAGAAGAAACATGGCAAATACTAAACTAATTTTCACTTATAAAAAAAATATCTAAACTCAAAACTAATCAAATGTATAATTTTAAGTAAAACTTAAAGTATTAAACAAAATAACAACACTTGACTGAAAAATCTTCTAAATTTATAGAAAATTACAACAAAGTGAACACTTTTTCAGTCATTCCCTATTCATAAAAAAAAAATCTCTAAAATAACCAAACATACCTGCAATAAAACAAAGGAAAGAACAAATTCCTCTTTTAGTGAAAATTTAAATAGGAAAGTGGGCTCTTAATCATAAAATTGAAAAGCATATAATCAATACTTTAATCTCACAACAGAAATAACTTATATCTTTCTCTCGATCAAATTAGAGTGCATATAATATTATAATAAATATAAAAAATAAACAAAAAAGTTTCAAGAATATGAAAAAGACATATGTAATTTAGCCTCGAATTTGAATTCATTTAAGGTAAAAAAATTTAAGGGTTGAACATGTCATTGTCATAGACTATTATTTAAATGTAATTAGATATTTATAAGGGGCTTAAAATGAAAGCTATATTAAATCAAATTGAAAAAAGAGTTATACATATAACACAAATAAAAGAAATTAAATTCATATAAGACTAAGTTCCGACAAAAGATTATTCTCTTCCTTTCGTTATGCTACTTCTTTGGAAAAACAATTCAACAGAGCCATATTCTTCCAATTATGAACGTAAAAAATAATTACTTTTTCTAGATAATCCTTTCTACTATTTAATCTCACAAGTTACATTTTTCTTCCATATCAATCTTAAAAGAAAATTCTTGAAAAAGAATCAAACTTGTACATACTCAAGGTCACTTGTGATGATTACCGTAACAAAAATAATTTAACAATTTAAAAATGAATATTCACTCTAATATGCACTCAAATGAAACTTCGGAGGAACTGTTAAATATCCCAATTGCTTTTTAGAAGTTAGAGCGAAGAAGAATAGCCAAATTAATAGTTAGAGTGAATGAAAGAGCAAAGATGAATAGCCAAAAAGATGAATTCTTCCTAAAAAGCCAGAGCGAATACCTTTCTTATATACTATACGCAATTTTCTATTTCCGGATTAACTGAACTTTAAGAAAAAATTCTATAAAAGAATAAAGAGCTTATCTTATTCTTTCTTTACAAATCCAAATACAATGGGATATGCATCTTTCTGTTTCTACTAATACGCCTCATGTTTACTGTTTAGTTCAGTTACTCTCTTTTTTTTCAAACAATAAGGGAAAAAATAAGCGACTAATTTCAAGTTTAGTGCAATAATTCTTTATAGGTGTTGAAATTATATAGCATAGTAGTATTTACAAGAAGTGACATATTAATTATCACGCATTTTCGAAGAATAGATTTGTTCCATGAAAAGGAATGACACATCCTCACACGTTAACTTTTTATCCATCTAAAATAACTACAATATTCATTTTAATTTTCATCATTTGTTTCTCTCCATCTCTATATTTCTTTGTTACCACTGAATGCTAATTTTCAATGTTTAGATGATCGATTTAAAGAAAGCAGAAGAGGCATAAGATTAACATATTTTTTCTGAACTGTGACTATGAGAAATTGAAAAAAAATAGTGAAAAAAATAAAATGCATATTGTGAAAGCATGAAGCAAAAGCAACAAAGAAAAGCACATCAAGAACAAAAATCTTTACATTAACATAAATGTACTTCAAACCACATGAGTTGATATACCTAAACGATAACCGGAAGCCAAACAACTAAAACAATAATCTATTAACATACTCTTGAAATCCCCTGTTAGAACCAGAAATGTGAACCAATTGAAGCGTTTAACAGGCTTAATGAAAGGGGATTGACATGTATATGAAATAGATGTATGAATGAAATTATTGAAAAAGGAGATGTTACGGTGAATGGGGAGGTGAAAGTTTGTAACTCATCTAAAATTATAATGATCCCATTAATTAGTAATTCAATCATTACGATAAATGTGATTAAGATTTAAGAGCATTTAAGATTGTCTTTTGTGTTTTTTAATCTAGCACGTAAATGGAAGAAAAGGGAAGGAAAATCCAAAAAATTGAGGAGTAAGATAAATAGGTTTCTAGGGCAAAGAGAGGTGCCAAGTCAGCATTATTTTTCCCTCTTTTATATAAATATAGATGCTTTGGAGATAAACTACACTGAATGAACATTAAAATCTCAAAGATATGGGATCTCCAACGGAGTTATTATCTTAATAAAATACCTTATCATTGATATCAAATAACAGCTTGTTTGAATGGTTGATAGTTGTTACCTATTGTATTGTACTGTATTATTACTTTAAATACAATATTTGTTTTGATTGTTATTTAAATTTTATTGTATCGTATCATTAAATCTATCGTTATGTAGTGTCACTTTATGTAACTACCGATTTGGTGTGGTCACAGTATTACGTTGTCTTTTTCTCTCACTCTTCATTATTATTGAATAATTTTATTTTGTCATTTACACTACCTTTTTATATAATAATTTTAACCCGTATCATAATGTTATTGCAAGTCTATTCTTCATATTTGATCTAGGTGCTACATATACCTCTATAGAATGGCAAGTCCGGGTCGTGTAGCTTTTACCCGATAAGATCGGGATCGAAATCCACAGGGAGTTAGATGATTGGAGTTGAGTTCCTATTCGACTTAGCAATGTGTATTGTTCTTAATTACTCTTCTAAACATAAGTTGTTTTGATTCTATACTAGTTTTAATACTAAAGATTGCTACTAACAAGCTAGCTACAATATTTTTGTGAAGGTTTTATCAAGTTATAAAGGGCACTAGGGATGCAACTTACACCTAGGCGAGTACCTAACGGGATCTAGAACCTAGGATAAACTTGTTAGCTATGGGCTCGTGATATAACCTCACACTCAATTACTCATCATATACCTCTCGGTAGTTTGGGTGACTTTTCCCAAATTGGCTTTCTCAAGCCTAATTGGGTGTTTCAACAAAGCAAGTGAAATTGACTCAAGTCGGATATTATTATCTCTAGTTTCTACCCTTTAATCGGGGCTATGAATCTCTTGAATTCACCCCAATTCCTTGTTATCCTATTTTACCTAAACTTGGGTCAGCTTTCTCAAGAACAACCCTGGTAAAAAAGGCATGAATCAATGTTTGCAACCACTAATTCAGTAGATTAAGCATGAAATAGGCTAAATATCACTGACCCAATGACAAGTAGACCCTAAAATTAAAGACCCATTATATACCCACTCTAGGGTTGGGTCACAACCCTAGCTAGTGGGTCTAGCTACTCTTATTCATGGAAGAAATCAAAACAGTAGATGAAATTAAAGCCATAAATGTCAAAAACAAAGAAAGAATATAATATTAAAGTGAAATCTATTCTAAAGTTACTAAAAAGGTAAAAGGCTCCTATCCACGAGCTCCCTAAAACATCAGATACCCTAAAAATGAGAAAAAGAACAATTTATACACAGCTAAAAACAATGGACAAAAATGCCCCTACAGAGGTTCTGTTGTCGGCAGAAAACTAAGCGCTCCAGCGGAACAACTTCCGCGGCCGCACAACTATGAGCGCGAACCCCGCTTCTTCAACTGGCAACTTCTCTGAACCCTGTTTCCGCTCCCAGCGGAATCTTGAGCGCCCCAACGGAACTGGATAGCGCGACAACAGAATTTTAACGCTGACTGCGCTATTGTGAAGGACCAATTTTGTCAATTCTTTGGACTTGAAATTCCGCTCTCAGTGGATTTCCCACTGCGGCCGCGCTTCAGTTTTCGTGGCCGCGCTTTTATTGCGCTCATAGCGGTTCCAAAGGGGGCAAAATCCATCTCTCTGAATCTGTTTCCGCTGCAGCTCTTAGGATTCTGCCCCAACGGTCAAACTTCTGCTGCAGCGCCTGATTTAACGTCGCGACACGATGCATGTTACCATCATCAATTGAACTTCAACAAAGACACCACGTGGCTATCCTCAAACTTTCCCAAATAGTGCTTGACACGATGCCCATTCACCCGAAAGATTTCACCATTTTTGTTCTTTAGATCAAGGGCACCAAAAGGTGTTACCAACACTATCACACCTCCTTTTTTTACCACCCCGGATTAATAAAGGGGTAATAAAGGAGTTTTTCCACTTTAAGTGACATTATTCGGATTTGGGATTTATTTATTATTTCAGAGTCGCCACCCGGGTTTTTGACGATGCTCTGGGACACCGTTTATTTTAAAAATTCCAAACCGAGAAATTTTGACTCTGTTTTATTTTTGTCTGAGAACCAGAAATCCGAGTAAGGAATTCTGCTAACCCGGGAGAAGGTGTTAGGCATTCTCGAGTTTCGTGGTTCTAGCACGGTCGCTTAACTATTATTATTTTGGCCTAAGTTATCTGATTATTTACGTGTTTTAGCCTATTGTGCTTTTAGCCCCTTTCAATTTTAACCACTTTAATATTTATGGATTTATCTTGAAACAAGTCATGATGACGTGCACTTGTTTATTTGGGACACGTTATAATTGCGCCACATGAAATGCACCCGCAATTACAACATGCGATTTTTATTATGGTTTTGAATTGAGGTCGGGGACATGAGTTGCCACGCCCGAGTGTAGATTACATAGTCAAAACTATGGTCGTGACGGTTGTAAAATGCCTATTTTTAGGCGATATTCAATTAATCTGTAGGTTTTCTATCTAAAGAGGGATTTATAGTTTTTTGGGATATGTGTAGGAACCAATTCAGATATTTATGGATTTATCTTAAGACAAGTCACGATGGCATGCACTTGTTGTTTTGAACACATCACAATCACGTCACATGAAATGCACCTGTGATTACTACGTGTGATTTTATTATGGTTTAAGGTTGGAGTTGGGGGCACGAGTTGCCACACCCGAGTGTAGGTTATGGTTGTTTGAAGTAATTTTCGATTAATTACCAAATTTCAAACTAAAGGAGTATTCTTCAACCTAAATGATACGTAGGAGATTGTTTGAGCCCAAATTTACTTAGTCTAAAGGACAAGATGTTTGGGCTATGGCCATTTTATCCCAAGTTTGAATTAACCCTTAGGCCAAATCCTAACTATGTCTAATTATGAGAAAAATAAAGTTCTATAATTCTATTCAAAGCGATGTCAACCAATGGAAGGTTCAATAAAAACTCAACCGATTACTAATTCACAAAGCACAATCAAGCGGACACATTCAGTTATCCTAGCTCATCAACATAGATTAGCAATGTAATTCGGAAACTGTCGAAGAAACAAACAAAAAAAAACAGAATCAGGGGTTCTTTTATTGGGAATACATTTCACTAAAAGTAAAATACAATTTCAGATATTATTCTAAATCAATGTGGTTACTCATAAAGTTCTTCAACTATTACACATTCAGTCCTAATTTGGAGCGTTCATATGTCTACTTAAAGGGTAAGGGATGAATTGTAAAATGTTTTTGAATACTATTCTGTTTGTTTTCGAAAGTCATTGAATCATGAAGTGTTTGTTTCCAGAATTTCAACAAATGTTTACAAAGAACTGATTTTCATACAAAATGATTTGGAGTAGCAAGATTTATACTTATTCAACTTATCAAAGATGAAAAGAAAATACAAACAGAATATGAATTCATAATGTCCAGTCCCTTTTTACAAATATGAAAGATATATAATTCAACCAAAATACAACTTCTTCTACTCCAACAATACAAGTTCCTAAAGTATAAAAATTAAATAAATAATAGTACAAAATGAACATGAGTTGTTGCTCCTGTGCGAGCTAGCAGCCTCCCATAACTTGAAATCCTGCATTTTCAATCACTAATCTTAAAATTAACTAACATGAACTCCATGTGCACTTTAAAGGACGAATGTGACCATTATAGAGGTCAGGTTCGACCCCTTTAGTGATGTTTCGACAGTAGTGTCTAAATATATAGGGTCTGAGCCATCTAAATCAATATTTAAGCACCATTTATGGGATTAATCTGACCATTGGGGGTCAGATTCACTTCCCCATAGTGCTGTTTTTTCTAATAACTCTACTATGACTCCTAGTTACATAGATACATATTCAACCACAGAATCACACAAGAGATAATGAAAGCTAAGATGAAACAGATTCAGGATAGACCTCAGAAAATGAAAACTCGACAACATACCTAACTTGTTAATACAATACTCAAAATTTAACACAAACAAAAGAGACATTCATATACATTTCAGCATCAAGTTTTGCACATGGATTTATACAAAAGAAGACTTAAACAAATCCAACATATTAAAAAAAAAAGGGCCATTGTTTCATACCTACAATTTTCATTTTAATGTAAAGTGTTACATACCTTTTAAGGAAAAGAAATAACAAAAGAGATCTGGACCAAATAAAGGTCCAGAGAGAAGTGGAATCAACAGGGAAAAAGAAAGGCCAGCAACCAATGAGCAGCAGGTCAACAGCAGATCAGAAACAAGAAAACAGGACCAGTAGGAAAAAACCCAGAGATTTGAGTGGGAATACTTAAAATTCTTCAAAAATCAGACTACCCTATAAGATCAAAAGCAGACAACCAAACAGTATACTAAGGAGTTTTTGTTCCCAAGGAAATCATACTTTTTCTTTTCTTTGTTTTCTACTAATATTTTGGGAAAACTTTTTGTGAGCAGCAACAACTGTGTTTTTCTGTGTTTTTTTTTTTAGATTTTCAGCAGTCCAAAGGGTGTCTCCAAAAAAAAGAAAGTCCCTTAATGGTAAAAGGTGGGTGTATATATAAGGGGATTTGGGATAGGATATGCTTGGCATATTCCCTATCCAAATGGGCTGAAAATAGTACAAAGGCAGCTATCACCCTTATCTTTTGGGACAACTGCCCTCATTCTAGAAGATTCTCAGCCCCAACAGTTACCTTATTACCCATCTAAAATATGATTTTCTAATTCTAGAAGGTTCTTGGGTTGTTACACCCAAGATTCCTTCAACTAAAAGTCCTGAAATACCCCTTAAAGTCCCTAGAATTACCCTTAGGTAACTAGGGTTAAGTTTGATTGGGGTTAACTATTAACTTGGGTTAGTTAATTCTAATTAGCTTACTTTAGTTAATTAATACTAATAGTTATTCTTAACTAGGATTAAGACTTGGTTAGTTAAGGGTTAGTTGATTAGGTTCTTAGAGTTAGTTTCCTAATTACACTATTGACTATCTTAGCCTCAAAACTAATCGAGTATAATTACCTTTTATCACTCAATTAACTAATCAACTAGTCTAAGTGAATGATTAATCCTCAGATTATACTAAAATTAGGATGTGTTGAGGTACTTAGCCAGTCAGGCTTTGAAAACTATCTAGCAATTTGGGCCAAGACTAAAGAAATCAGAAAGCAAGATAGGGGATCGATTTACCTGGGATGGGGCAGTACACTTAGGGAAAACAATGAAGGAGAAAACATGAATCAACTAAACTAAACTATTCGTAATCAAAGTTAACAGGGAAACATGCAAGAAAACTAATTAATCAGTGATTAATCATATAACCCTAGTTATTAATTTGAAAATAACAATTAACCCTAAATATGGCTATCACATAATCAAAGCATGCGTTTAGTAGCTAAACCAATTAACAGGAAAGAACAGAAGGCAAATACAGATAAAAAAATAAATAAAAACTGACCTAAAGCATGAACAAATAGTGATTCACATGTATGACTCTAATTGGAAAATTAATCTGGTAAGTTTCATTCTTAGAAGTTAAACCAGTAAAGAAGTGAGTAACATGAGAACAAGGACTAAACAATTACGATTTTAATTGGAAAAGGAAACAAACAAAAGAAAAAGAAGACAAACAGAAAAAGAAAGAGGGATACCAGTGATGGTGTTTTGAACAAACTCCAGTGACTTGCCGGAAGTTGGCCGGATTCCGGCGAGGTTTGGAAATAATCCATACCCACACGAATCGATAGCTGTCACCATGAGCAATCGACTCGTGTAGGTGTGAGTTATTGGAGATCTTCAATTTGGCAGGGACGGTCTCTTTAGAGTTCTGAGTTCTTATATTTAAGATTGAGAGCGTTTGGGTGAGTTTTTGGGGAAAGCGACAGTAAGGTGTGGTTGAGGGGGACGTGGGTATTATCTAGTGAAAATCTGGGGTCGATTGGTGGTGCTCCGCCGCCGGCGGAGCTAGGGCGGTAAACGGAGGAGTCAGGTGAGGCTAGAGAGATAAGAGAGAGACGGAGGGGGTCGTCTCTAAGGGGGGTGTTAGGCTTCGAGTCAGTTGGGGTAGAGGGGGGGTTCTTGGAACAGATTTATAAAGGGGGTGCTTTGAGTTTTAGGACCGTTGGATCAAGATGATCCTCTGGCTAGGGATTCGATGGGGCGAAACAGGGTCGTTTTGGGTGTAACGGGGCAGGCTGGGTAATTCTTTGGGCTGGGTCGTTTGTAGTGTAAAGACCCTTCTTTTGGGCCTGGGCAAATTAAGCCCAGGTCCTATTTTGATATATTAGGATTAATTAGGCCTAAATAAATATTAATTAACACTAACCAAATCAAATTCAAAAGAACAAATGTAATAATTAATTCTAACCTTATTTTCATCTAATCATATCTTAATTAAGAATAAAACAATTAACTTTATACTCCTAATTAAACCCATGATTTATTGGATAAAAATGAGTAATTTTAGTAATTAGTTGTCAAAACTACATTACATCAAATAGCCATCATTCGTTTGTTATTTAATTCAATTAATTACAAATAATAAATTTATAATTTCTTAAAAATAGTAATGCACCTAATTATGCAATTTTAATAATTTTTAAAAAATGAATTATGAATATGCTAATGCAAACAATTCATAATTAATCACTAAAATTTCAACAAAATTTGTAAAATTAATTTATTGTATTGAATTTTGTAGGAGTACATGGTGGGTAAAAAATCACGTGCTCATAGCTTCCCCTCTTTGCTCGGAAACACGAAGAGTTTTCGGGCAAAGACAAAGTGATCAATCACGAACGACTTTACCCATTCGCATACTCCATTGTGAAGCGTTTTTTGAAAAGTTTGACCGAACCCTGATTCAAAGGCTGCCTACATATCTTTGGCTATAAAGGAATCAAGTCAGTGTAGTTCTGAATGTTTTGGTAGTTGGGACTACATGGTAACTGTGGTTTCACTGCGGTTGCTGTTGTTACTGCTGTTGAGCTCCTTATTACACCAAAGTAGCAAAAATGGAAAAGACTAGACTAAAACTATCAACTATGAGTTACTAGAGTCCTATCTATTAGTACTCTGAAGCCTGATCTTGAGTCTTGGATGCTTTTATACAGACTTGATCCGGACCTTGATGCTCGTTAGTTGTAGGTGCTGGCTCAATCTTTTCAGCATTTTCGGGTCAAGAAAGGACATGTACCACTTATGACTTCAATCTTGTCTTGAGCGGTCACATCTTTTCCGCCTCTGTACTTTGGGGTTCAACTCTTTCCTTTTCTTCTTTTCTTTTTCTCTGAATTGGGACGTCTTCTTTTGGTCGTCTCAAATCCTTTGTCCTAAATCTTAATCTGCGCAAAATCAAAACAACCGAACGAAATTTGTTATCCCAGTTTACTAGGAAAATTTTGTGAGTTATTGCAACAGAATCTATGCTACTTTATTACGGAGAATGATGAAAAGCCGAAAGCAGTGCACCCAGAGTTATTGTAGACTAGGGAGTGGATACCCTATGTCTAAATGTAGAATCAACTAGGGAGTGTATACCCTTAATTGGAAAAGAAAAATCATCAACTAGGGAGTGTATACCCTTAATTGGCATCAACTAGGGAGTTTATACCCTTAATATGCATCAACTAGGGAGTGTATGCCCTATGTTGGAAAAATCATCAACTAGAGAGTGTATACCCTATGTTGAAAAATCATCAACTAGGGAGTGTATACCCTTAATTGGAAAAGAAAAATCATCAACTAGGGAGTGTATACCCTTAATTGGCATTAACTAGGGAGTTTATACCCTTAATATGCATCAACTAGGGAGTGTATGCCCTATGTTGGAAAAATCATCAACTAGTGAGTGTATACCCTATGTTGAAAAATCATCAATTAGGGAGTGTATACCCTTAATTGGAAAAGAAAAATCATCAACTAGGGAGTGTATACCCTATGTTGGAAAAATCATCAACTAGGGAGTGTATACCCTTAATTGACAAAGAAAAATCATCAACTATGGAGTGTATACCCTTAATTGGAAAAGAAAAATCATCAACTAGGGAGTGTATACCCTATGTTGGAAAAATCATCAACTAGGGAGTGTATACCCTTAATTGACAAAGAAAAATCATCAACTATGGAGTGTATACCCTTAATTGGAAAAGAAAAATCATCAACTAGGGAGTGTATACCCTTAATTGACAAAGAAAAATCATCAACTATGGAGTGTATACCCTTAATTGGAAAAGAAAAATCATCAACTAGGGAGTGTATACCCTTAATTGGAATCAACTAGGGAGTGTATACCCTTAAATGGCATCAACTAGGGAGTGTATACCCTATGTTGGAAACATCATCAACTAGGGAGTGTATACCATATGTTGGGAAAATCATCAATTAGGGAGTGTATACCCTTAATTGGCATCAACTAGGGAGTGTATACCCTATGTTGGGAAAGGCGTAGTTGGGGATTGGAGGCCTCATACTACTTTAGGTTTGAATCATTTTGAACTTCGGTTCTTCTTTTTTCTTTCCTTTTTCTCTTTTTTATTTTATTTTTATGCATGCGGGAAAGGATTTTTGGAGGAAACTTCCCTTTCTTTGGAGTCAATGTTGCATAGCTCCTTCTAGCTCTTGCGCAATTCCTTTTGGTTGCACCTGCTTTTTGCATGGTTGCTTTTGAGTTGCACCTGTTTCGTATTTTCAAATAAAGAACAATTTGTTAGTTTGAAACGGTGGTTGGTTTTGCAGCCTTGATTATTTCAAACTGCTTGATCTCAGCCCCTTTGACGAAGATCTCAACCGCTTGCCTGCTTGCTGGATTAAGTTTCATTTCTAAACCCAGGATTCTAGCTTTCCAGATTTTATCATGGTGATCGGTCACGTGGGACCCAACATTTCAACTTTTTTCCGCCTTTGTAGGCCTTTCTCTTGTTTTTGGATTTCTGGAGTGTCGGTAAAATTCAGGCTCCTTAGATTTGCCACATCGGCTAGTCGCGTGAGACTTAACCTTTTCGATTTTATTTTGCTTTTACCGGCCTTCCATTTCTGCTTCCGAGCACTTGTAGTACTTCAACTTTTCAACTTTTGCCGAAATGGTTAGCCACGTGGGACTCAACCTTTCAACTTCATTTGCCCTTATAGGAACTTCAATTCAATTTTCTCCTTTTAAGGGTTTTGAGTTTGAAGCATCGGCCGCTAAGGTCAGTCGGGATCGACTTGATGCCCCTGACGAGGCTGGGTGACTTTTGCATACTGACCCGTGTCAAATGAGAACCCTGTAAATCAGTCTTGCCATTTTTTCTTTGCCTTAGTTTCGGAAACAGAGTTAGACCGAAAGGGATTTGAAAGAAAATAAATGGCAAAATGGGCAATGAATTTAAACGAGAGGTATCC
>ML287500.1:0-51236 GCA_005239495.1 Nicotiana undulata | reverse complement strand
AGAACCCTGTAAATCAATCTTGCCATCCTTTCTTTGCCTTAGTTTAGGAACAGAGTAAGATTGAAAGGGATTCAAAAGAAAAATAAATGATAGAATGGACAATGAATTTAAACAAGAGGTGTCCCTTTCGGGGAAAGGAAAGAAGGACTTATCTGGAGTGCATGCGGACTTTAATGAACATGACATGCCTTTTGGACTGGATGCCTGATCCATGTAAACCACCCGACTCTAAGAAATTCATCATCACTATCACCTCGAGACTGAGAAACCTTGCCTCGGACTATGTCTATGTCAGTGATTCATTATCCTTTTCGGTTAGTGGCTCCCTTTGCGGGTTTTCGCCAACTAACCTCTCTCATTTCTCTTCTTACTATCGCCTTGTAGTGCTTTTTACGAGTTTTCACTAACAAGACTCTCTCATTTCATTTTCTGTGCTTACTGTCGCCTTACGGTGTCTGTGTGGATTTTCATCGATAAGACTCTCTCATTGCTTATAAAAACTTCAAACATCTGCATCCTCCAACTTTGGACACCTTTGTCGATCGATCGGAAGGACTTGAACATGGTTTTAGGTAGAAAGAATTTGGATTGAGTTACAACTTTGGAACTCGTAGGTGAAAACATAACATTTTCCCCAGCTTAGACCTTTGGGAGAAATGTGCAATTTTATTTTGGTGTTACTGAACCCCAGGGAGAGGTTGTCTACGTATCCTTTCAGATTCAAGTCGAACGTAGTTCAGGAAACATTTTATTTTGGTTTTTGTTGTGATTTCTCTTCTATTTTCATTTTTTTACAATACTTTCAGGTTCCTAAGAGGGTAATCAAAGAAAAGTATCCGGCTCAAAGGGTTTACAAATTTGGGTAGTGTTTGGGGTAGCGTGAATGAAAGCCTTCGTCATTTCGATCGGGAACATCCACATTATGAGAAGGTCAAACATAGTACCTTTTGACTGCATCTGCATTGACAGCGGTTTCATGTTTATTTCCTTCGATGTCCCCCAAGTACAGTGCTCCTTTTGGCAGTAGTTTCCTTATGATGTACGAACCTTTCCAATTCGGGGAGAATTTTCCTTTCGCCTCTTCGTGGTGTGGGAGGATACGTCTTAGGACAAGTTGCCCCACTTCAAAGTTCCTAGGCCGCACTTTCTTGTTGTAGGCGCGGGCCATTCTTTGTTGGTACAACTGCTCGTGGAAAACTGTGGCCATTCTTTTCTCATCGATCAGAGTTAACTATTCCAACCGGGTCTTGACCCATTCGTCATCCTCAATTTTTGCTTCGACAATGATCCGAAGGGAAGGAATTTTAACTTCTGTGGGTATTACGGCTTCAGTGCTATAAGCCGGTAGATAAGGAGTAGCTCCAAACGATGTGCGCACGGTCGTGCGATATCCCAATAATGCAAAGGGCAATTTCTCGTGCCATTGCCTAGAAGTAAGGGTGGCTGGGGGGCCGGACCCGATCCGGGCCCGCGGGCTAAATGGGCTAGCTGGCTAAACGGGCCGTCCCGTGGGGGAGCCGAGCTTGGGGGGCTTTAGGCCCGTGGGGGGCCGGTTCCTTAATTTGGGCCCGTTTAGCCCGAGCCCGGCAGACGGGCCTGGGCCGGGCCAAGCAGGCCCAACGATCAAAATTTCAAAAAAAAAAATAAAAAATAAAAAAAATGGCCAACAGCCAGATTTTAGAGCCTTAAAAGAGCCGTTTGGTATGTTTAAAAAATAGCCAAATGGCCCCCAAACTTTGTTTTAACCCCAAACGTTTTATAATTACAATTTCCCCCCTTTTTCAACTATAAATACCCCCTCATTCTTTCATTTTTACTCACAAAATCATCAATCTCTCTCTAATTTTTTTCTATTATTGCTTACTTTATTATTGCAAATTGTGAAAAATTGTGAAGTTGGTGAATTGAAGTATTCAAAGTCTTCAAGTCTTCAACATTATACAATTTTCAAGAAGTTGTTCGTCAATTCGGTAAACTCGTTCCAGCTCTTAAGTTTTAATATTATAGTTTTGTTTGTTTAATTTAATTTCCTTATAATTAATATGGACTTTTCTTTGAAATACATGTTTGGTGGTAAGGGTAAGGGTAAATCTAAAATTGGTGAATCTAGTAGGCAAGCTACTACTCCTCCCCCGGCTCCCCCACGTAGATCTATTACCCGTCCTCCCCCACCTATTATTCTTGATAGTGATAACCCTTGTTTTCAATTTACTGATAGTCAGTTTATACATGATCTTACACCAGGTTCACAATTAAATGATGAATATATGAATACTCTTTATGGTAATCCAACTATCGATGAAAATGATGAGGAAAATGATGATTTAGATGAAACTCAACCCGATTTAGATGATACACCTACTAGTCCTCTTATTAACCAAATTGATAATAATCCAAATGATGTCCCGGCTGACCCTCCTGTAGTAACCCCTACTTTTAATAGACAACGTCCTAAACAGAACGAAATATCCCTTGTTTGGCATTTTTTTACTCAATTAAGAGATCAAAATAAGGCTAAGTGTAAAACTTGTGGGAAGTTGATGGCTCATAAATTTAATGACCACCGTGGCGGTACGGGTAGTTTGAGTAGACACATACTAAAACACCCTGAAACTAAAATTAAATTTCAACAAATGAAAGCTCAGCAAGAGGGGACTAGTGTAGGTACTCAGGTTAACCCTAGTACCGGGTCAAATCTAGTTCAACCGGGAATTAACACTGTTACCGGTGGCATTTTATATTACGATCCAAATAAAGATCGTGAAGAATTGGCAAAAATGGTTACTGTTATGTGCTTACCATATAGTTTTCCCTCTAACCCTCACTTTGTCCATTATATTAGAAGAATTTTTAATCCTACTTATAAAGGATGGCCTCGCACAACCGTAAAGTCTGATATTTATAAATATAAACATGAATATGAACAATATTTGCGCTATTTATTTACTCATATTAGTAATCGCATTTCTATTACTACTGATATTGGTAAGAGTGGTAATGACTGTGATTATTTAACTGTTACCACTCATTGGGTTGATGATGAATGGATAATGCAAAAATGCATTATTGCTTATAGAATAATTATTTCAAGTCACACAGGTAAGTTTATTGCTAAGACAGTTCATGATATTTATAGATATTTTTGCATTCAAGATAAAATGATGGCAGTTTCAATGGATAATGCTTCTAATAACACTAATGCTATAGGCTATCTTACAACTACACTAAGTCCTGCATTTAGTAATATTTTCCATGTTAGATGTATTTGTCACATTTACCATTTAATTGTCGGTGATGGTTTGAAAACTTTAAATGCTGAAATTGCAAAGGTTAAATTCGCTCTTCATTGGCTTTTTTATTCAAACCGTAGAAGTAGAGTTAGAGAATATTATAAAAAATGTGATGAATTTGGCCTTAGAGAAAGAAAGGTTCCTAAACCTTGTCCCACTAGGTGGAATTACTTGTATGAAAGTTTAGTTGTTGCATATGAGTATAGAAACCCAATAATGGCAACGTATAATGCTCGTGTTAGTGATGATGATGATGATGATGGTCACCTTACAAATCAAGATTGGGCTAATGTTAAAATTCTTCTAGATTTTTTAGAACATTTTCATGTTGCTACAAATGACTTATCTGGGCAATATTATGCTACTATTTCTAACTGTTTAGTTTATATTTCAGCACTTGCAGAATTATTTAATCAATTTTCAGAGGGTGGGGTAGTTTACCAATATGCTATTGATGATATGAAAGATAAGTTTAAAAAATATTTTTTCCCTATCCCCCCTCTTTATGGTATTGCAGCCATGTTAAATCTTACCATGAAATTAGGAGGTCCTCACTATTGGTATAGTACTATTTGTAATGCTTTACCTCTTTCACCTGAAGAATTTGGTACACTTAAAGATGAAAAAGAGTCAATTAAAATAAATGCTCAAACAATTTATAATGCTTATCAAGTAGCATTAGATCATGTTAGACCAAATGTTCCAACTCCTACCTCGTCTAGCTTACAGGTTCCTAAAAGAACTACGAGGCTAAAAGCTCTTAGTTCTTGGACGGGGTTCAAGGGTTCTCAAGGTGATAATATTGGTGATTGTTCACAACTAAATGAGCTTCAAGTTTATTTGTCGCAGGGACTTGAATCAGAGAATCCAGACGGCACCTTCAATGTTTTGGAATGGTGGAAGGACAAAGAAAAACACTTTCCGGTTCTTTCAAGGATGGCTCGAGATATTTTAAGTATTCAAGCTTCAACAGTGGCATCGGAGAGCGCTTTCAGCCAAGCTAGACCTCAAATCGGTGATCATAGAGCGTCTANCCCCTCATTCTTTCATTATTACTCACAAAATCATCAATATCTCTCTACTCAAATTCTCAATTCAAGTTAAATCATGCCCGGTGGTTCTAAAGATAACCCATTTATTCGGGAACACTATAATGTGGTAGAAGAAAATGAAGAATTTTACATAGTAAAGTGCAAGCACTGTGGTCGTGTCTACACTTGGCGTTCAAAGTTTCCTGTCACGGGATCTTTAAGGAGGCATATAATAAAGAGTTGTCTTAGGCGTTCTCAAGACATTCGTAATGTTATAGTTTCTTAATTTAATTTGAAGTACTATTAATTTATTATGCAATATTAGTGCAAGTTTGAAGTACTATTATTATTAATTTGAAGAAACTTACTATTTTTTGTGTTTAAATATGAATTACAATATTTATATCCCAAAGATTTACAAGAAATTGCCTTACATAAAAAAAAAATTTAAAAAAATAGGCCGGACCCGTTTAGGCCTGTTTGGCCCGCGGGTCTGGCCCGCTTAGCCCGGGCCCATGTGGTCTTAGGCCCGTGGGGCCGGTTCCACCCATATAGCCCGTTTAGCCCAGGCCCGCATAGCCCGGGCCGCATAGCACACGACCCGTTTAGCCCGGTCCATTTGGCCCGTTTGGCCCTGGCCCGGGCCCGGCCCGTTAACCACCCTTACCTGGAAGTTTGAATCATTTTCCTGAGAATCTTCTTGATGTTTTTGTTTGCTGCTTCAACGGCGCCATTGGGTTTGGGACGGTAAGGGGTGGATTGCGGTGTGTGATTTGGAACTGTTCACATACCTCCCTTATCAAGTTACTGTTCAGATTTGTGGCATTGTCGGTAATGATAGTTTTTGGGATAGCAAAACGACAGATGATATTAGAGTGCATGAAATCCACCACTGCTTTCTTAGTGACAACTTTGAATGTGACTTCCTCGACCCATTTTGTGAAATAGTCGATAGCAACCAGTAAATCTGTGCCCGTTTGAGGCCCTTGGCTCGATTGGCTCGATGATATCCACCCAGGCAACAAAAAGACAGGGTGCTGACGTGGGATGTAATTCTGATGGTGGTGCATGGATCAAATCGCTATGTATTTGACACTTGTGGCATTTCCGGACGAAGCTAAAACAATCTTTCTCCATGGTCATCCAATAATATCCGGCCCGCAAGATCTTCTTTGCGATGACGTACCCGTTCATGTAGGGACCGCATGCTCCTGAATAAACCTCGTTCATAATCCTTTCGGCTTCTTTGGTGTCCATACACCTCAATAGATTCAGATTGGGAGGAATTTTATACAGTACTTCCCCACTTAGGAAGAAACTGTTGGCGAGCCTTCGGATGGTTCTCTTTTGGTCCCCGTTGGCTTGCTACGGATATTCTTTTGTTTTCAAGAACCTTTTGATATCATGATACCATGGCTGAACATCGGGGTCTATTTCGATCGTGTTGCAATAACCATGTCTTTCCCGTATTTGAATCTCCAAGGGGTCAATGTGGGCATTACCTGGGTATGGCAACATTGCAGCCAAGGTGGCTAGTGCATCAACTAGCTCATTGTGACATCGCGGAATATATCTGAACTCAACAGCTTTGAATCGCTTGATAAGATCTTCCACATGTTGTCTATATGGAAGGAGTTTGACGTCCCGAGTTTCCCATTCTCGCTGAGCTTGCTTGATGATCAAGTCAGAATCTCCCATGATCAATAATTCCTCTACATCCATGTCAATTGCCATATTCATGCCCATTATGCAGGCTTCATATCCAGCAGTATTATTTGTACATAAGAAACGAAGGCGGGCGGTGGTTGGATAGTGTTGCCCCGTGGGCGAAATCAAGATTTCCCCAATCCCAACACCTTTTGCATTTATAGCCCCATCAAAGAACATTTTCCAGGTGTTGGTGTCCTCGGGAATTACCTCGACTGAGTTTACCTCCTCTTCCGGGAAGTAAGTACTTAGAGGTTGGTAGTCTTCATCAATAGGGTTTTTCTACCAAGTGATCTACCAAGGCCTGGGCTTTCATTGCCGTGCGGGTGACATAGACTATGTCGAGCTCGGTGAGCATAATCTGCCACTTTGCTAATCTCCCGGTGTACATTGGCTTTTGGAATATGTACTTCAATGGATCCATCCTAGTGATGAGGTAGGTGGTATAAGCCAACAAATAATGCCGGAGCTTCTGAGCAACCCAAGTTAAAGCGCAACAAGTTCTTTCCAGCAATGTATACTTCGCTTCATAGCTTGTGAATTTCTTACTCAGGTAGTATATGGCATGTTATTTCTTCCCGGTTGCATCATATTGCCCGAAAACACACCCGAAGGAATTTTCCAACACTGTCAGGTATAAGAACAAAGGTCTTTCTGGTTCCAGTGGGACTAGCACTGGCGGATTCGACAGATATTCTTTGATCTTGTTGAAAGCGTCCTGGCATTCGCCTGTCCATTTGATTGCTGCATCTTTCTTCAACAACTTGAATATAGGCTCACATGTGGATGTCAACTGAGCGATGAACCTGCTGATATAATTCAACCTACCCAACATACTCATGACCTCTTTCTTGGTCCTTGGAGGTGGCAGATCCCGAATATATTTTATCTTTGTCGGGTCCACCTCGATGCCCTGTCGACTGACTATAAACCCCAGTAATTTTCCAGATGGAACTTCGAAGGCACACTTGGCTGGGTTTAATTTCAAATCATATTTACGCAGGCGTTCATAGAATTTTCTCAAATGCCGCACATGGTCGTCTTGCGTCCTGGATTTAATAATCACATCATCCACGTACACCTCAATCTCTTGATGCATCATGTCATGGAAAATGGCGGTCATGTTCCTCATATAAGTTGCCCCGGCGTTCTTTAGACTGAATAGCATGACCCGGTAGCAATAGGTTCCCCAGGGTGTGGTGAAAGAAGTCTTTTCTGCATTTTCGTCATCCATTAGAACCCGGTGATACCCAGCATAGCAATCCATGAAAGACTGTAGCTTATGTTTGGCACAATCGTCAACCAGGATATGCATGTTTGGTAGTGGAAAGTTATCTTTGGGACTCACTTTAACCAAATCTCGGTAGTCGACACATACTCTGACCTTTTCGTCCTTTTTAGGTACCGGGACCACATTGTCCATCCAGGTGGTGTATTGGACCACTCGGATTACCCCAGCTTTTAGTTGTTTAGTGACCTCTTCTTTGATTTTGTCACTCATATCTGTTTAAAATTTCCTTTGCTTTTGTTGGACAGGTGGATAACCGGGGTAGGTCGGCAATTTGTGTACGACCAAGTCAACACTTAGTCCGGGCATGTCATCATAAGACCAGGCAAACACATCTTTGCATTTGAATAGAAGTTGGATTAGAGCGTTCCTAGTTCTTTCATCAGTATGGATTCTTATCATGGTTTCCCGGACCTCTTCTGAATTACCCAGGTTAACCGGTTCTATTTCATTGAAGTTCGGCTTAGGCTTATTCTCGAATATTTCCAATTCTCGATTTATTTCCCTAAAAGCCTCATCTTCATCATATTCCAGTTCTTGATTCATTATTTCCTTATTAGATGGCGTATCAAGATCTGGGCGTGAAGTCCGCAAGCATATCATGTTATTAAAATCCGCATTATTAGATCTGAAAAGAAAGGAATAAGAAAAATAACAAAAATTAGGAAGAATAAAAGAGAAGTTCGTAGACTATGAAATATTGATTTCATTTAATTGAATTTTGAACATAGGAGGGTTTACATCGGAATTTTAAAAGGCAATAAACTAAAAACACTTGAGTTACACCCTGAAATAACTCATAGTGCAGAAAAGATGGCAAAACTGAACTACCGGGACTCCCGTCTGACGGGGAATGAAGTAGCTTTCCAGTTCTGCAACTTGGCATTTGGTCCCATGTACTGCACCTCAGCGGTTCTCGAGCCTTCACCCGGTTGAACCATGCAGGCCTCATACAACATTTTCCTCATAGCCACAAATCTCTTTAATTTGTTCGGCCGTGAAGGCCTCCTCTTCTTCTTCTACGTATTGTGGTTTGATGAATGACTCAGTGATGTGTGGGACTAGTTGAGGCAGGTCCCATCCATCGTTCTTACATGCGTCAGCCCATTTCACATCGTCCTTTGTGGCCTGAAAACCTATGCCGAAGAATTTTTCGGTGACATGCAGAGAGATTGGTTCAGTAATGCCCTGCAAGGATACCCCAAGCCCTTTCCGGGTTTGTACCCATGTCTGATCATGTCGGTAGCGACCATGATTGATGCATTAGATAAACAGGGTTGTGGGCACGGAGCACCCTTCTCATGTTGATCAGCAAGCACAATCTCAAAGCCCTTGTACACGATGTGCTCGCTTCTTTCTCTGGCCTCGAGACAGGGGATGGAGGGATCTGTGTATATTGATTGTTCGTCCTCTTCGTGGACCACTATCTCCTGATTCTCGTGTTCAAATTTGACCATCTGGTGGAGGGTAGATGGCACTGCCCCAGCAGCTTGAATCCAAGGTCTCCCGAGCAGGAAATTATAAGAAGTATCCATGTCTAGAATCTGGAAGGTAACCTTGAAATCCACAGGGCCTATAGCCATGACTATGTCAATCTCACCTATGATGTCCCTTTTAATTCCGTTGAAGGCGCGGACACAAACGTTATTTGTCATGATCCTCTCAATGCTGATTTCCATTCTTTGTAACGTTGACAGGGGGAAAATATCTACCCCGGATCCTCCGTCGAGCATGACCCTCTTCACGTAGTATCCTTCACTTTTGACCGTCAAGTGAAGGGCTTTGTTGTGAGCAGCTCCCTCGGGAGGTAGGTTGTTTCGACTGAAAGAGATTTTGTTTACTTCGAAGAAACGCTCAGCCATTCTCTCTAACTGCTTGACCGAGGTCTCAACTGGTACATACGCTTCATTCAGCATTTTCAAGAGTACCTTTTGATGCTCGTCTGAGCCCATCAATAGTGACAAAAGCGAAACCTGATCAGGGGTTTTCCTGAGTTCTTCAATTGTAGCATATTCATACATTTTCATTTTCTTGAAGAACTCTTCAGCTTCTTTAGCAATGATAGGTTTTATTAGAGGAAAACGTTTGTGCTTGTTCTTGGCTAGCTCTTTCACATCGAGGTATCTTTCAGATGAATTTGCCTCCACTGCTTTTCCAATAATTTCCTTTCCCTTGTACGTCACTATCGTCTTGTTGTAGTTCCAAGGAACGACAGTGGTATCCTTTATGGGAGTTTGAGGCGCGCGGCTAATAACCACGGGCTCATTCAGCCTTGGTGAAATTATTTGCCCCCGCGCCACATACGTCCCCTTGGCACGCACATTTTCGGCTCGTTCATCATTGCTTTGTTGAATTGTAATTTTCTAGAAGGGGTTAACACACATTGTTCCTTTCTGGGTGCTCTGGGGACATAAAGAAAATCGTCTTTAGAGGGACCCATCTTTGTTTTGACTTCAACCTTCCCCGTGTCCTGAGGGACGAGGTTACTCTTCTTCATCTCCTTGACTGGCTTGGGTGCCGCCTTGGGATTTTTCTCCACATCCGCAATGGCGATGATAGCTTTTAAAGCTGGATCAAAATCTTGGTCCTCACAAATCATGCCGATAACGAGCCCGTTATTGTGGGTGGGCAATGGATCGTTCATCACATTGGGAGCTTCTTCGTCCCTTATCACCACTTTCTTTTGTTCTATGAGATTCTCCACTGCCCGTTTGAGGGTCCAGCAATCCTCAGTGTCGTGCCATTCTGCTCTGGAATGATAGGCACAATTGGTTCCTGGCCTATATGACGCTGATGCTGGACTTTGTCTAGTCGGAGGTACAGGCTGCAGAAGTCCCATCTGAACTAACTTTGGGAAAAGGCTCGAGTATAGCTCACCGATATGAGTGAAATTAGGTCTCCTTGGTGGTTCACGGGGGTAGGCATTGTACGGATAGTTGTTTTGGGGAGGGCATGGATTATATGGATCTTGGTGAGGATGGTTATTTCTTGGAGGTGGAGCTTTGTTCTGGTTGTACTGTTTTTGCGGCCTGGGATGCGGTTGAGCATTCATCACCGCATAGGGAAAGGGGGACATAACATAAGCTGCATCCTGGTGAGGATAGTAGTGCTGGGAAGTTTTGGGAAATGGGCCTAGATATTCCCGAGATTGTTGAGAACTCCTAATGTCGGAAGCCATCATGGCCCCTTCCTCTTTCTTCTTTCTGTTGGCTGCGCTCCCGGATCCTCTTTGGATGGCCTAAGAGGTCGCTCTTATGGCGGATTGGCTTTGGATACGATCGATCTTTAGGCCATTATCAACCATTTCTCCAATTTTGATTGCTTCTGCAAACGGCTTGTCCATGGCGGACATCATATTTTGAAAGTAGTCAGCCTCCTGGGCCTGTAGAAAGACACTGACCATTTCATTTTCGTCCATCGAAGCATTGACTCTGGATGCTTGCTGACGCCACTTAATGGCGTAATCCCTGAAGCTCTCTAATGACTTCTTCTTGAGATTGGACAGGGAATTTCTATCGGGAGCGATGTCCACATTGTATTGGATATGTAGGACAAAATCCCGGGCGAGGTCATCCCATATATGCCAGCGAGATATATCAAGTCCATGTACCATTCTGATGCGATCCCGGCCAAGCTTTCTCCGAAATATGCCATGAGAAGTTCCTCTTTTCCACCTGCTCCCCGGAGCTGGTTGCAGTATCTTTTCAAATGAGCTATGGGGTCTCCATGTCCGTCGTATTTCTCGAACTTGGGGGTTTTAAACCTGAGAGGCAAGTGAACATGCGGGAACATGCACAAGTCTGCATAAGAGACACTTTTCTGCCCGCTTAGCCCTTGTATATTCTTGAGGCTTTACTCAATACTCTTCATTTTCCGAGCCATTTCTTCGTGCTCGGGGCTTTTCTTGTCTTGTCCCAAAGTGACTTCATACTGAGGTTGTTGGGGGGTATGAATTGGAAGTGACATGGGTTGTATCCAGATGGAACGACAGTGTTTGGAATGTAAAAGTCGATGGCTTAAAACTTGGTCCAGAGATAGTTGGCGGAGTCGTCGAAGAGATCGGCGGTGCGGTAAAGATGTTGGAAGACACACCGGAAAATAGGGCTTGGGGGCGAACCTCAGAAGGCCTTCCGGCAAAGTGAGCCGACATAGTTGGGTATCCAAATGGCATGGCTGGGTAACTTATAGGGACGTTGGAGGTCCCGCATGTCCTGGGAATTATCTCTGGGAGACCCGGGATGGTATTGTGTGGTTCCCTACCATTGGACCATGCGTCCCACATTTCCATCATGCGGCAACGCAAAATTCTGTTCTCTTCAGCTGCAGCTGATTTAGATGTTGGGATGACCGGATTCGGGTCATCCATGGAAGAGTTGGCGATTGGTAAGTGACTTTAGGATGTCATTTCTATGCTCCCTTTTGATCTAGTGAAGTACGGATGGGAAGCCAGGTTACCGCAAAAACAACCACCTAAAAACACCTTTCAAGAGTGAATCACAAAAACGTTAGGTTGAAGCATTTATCACATAGAGAATCGCACGTTTGGGGTATGCAATGCACCTAGGCAATTAAACGCTTTCTACATGTTTTGCAACAGTTGTGTGTTTCATCCCGGCTTTTATTTCTCATATTTGAACTTTCCTTTTTATTTTATTTTCGCCCTTTGCTTTTTTCTCTGTTATTTTATCATTCCTTTCTTTCTTTTATTTTTCGCTCTTTTACTCCTCACTCAATTTCCTTTATTAAGTTTATGATCGAATCCTATGTGGATTCCCTACGTATCACGACGCTTCGTGAATCAGATCATCACGTAGTTCAAGGAATAAATACGAAGGAAATAAACAATTTTTTTTTCAAAATTTCCATTCATTAGATAAAAAACTTCCAACTTCATTCATTACAAGCGACTTCCGCACATTTCTGGAAATTTAAAAAGACTACAAAAGACTCAAGCCATACTTCCTTGGAAATTTAAAAACAACAGTGGACTCAAACAGGCCTACAACAGGGAAATGAAATACATACTCGAAAATACATCAAGAATACATTAGTGCTTCCATTGCTCCAAGGGCCCGTGGGGCATCATTCGTCCTTGCCACGGGCTTGCGTGCCATATCTTACTGGAGGCGGTATAGGTCAACCATTATCTTTTGGATGAAGATCATTACCGCTGCGAAGAAAACGGTCCTAGTAATGTCTTAACATTCCTGGCATTTGGTGACAATGTAATCGGCTTTATTTTCTGGATCTGAGCCCGAAGGGCTTCATTTTCTTTGTTTAGACTGTTTCTTTCCCCTTCAGCTGCGGCGGCTTGTAGAGTGTTCTCAAATTTGAGCTCCCTGATCTGGGCCTCCAGTTTACTTATGGTAGCCCGATAGTTGTTCTCTTTCTCTAACCAAGCCCAGTGCTCTTGTGTTTGCTCAGTGAATTGCTGCACGTGAGGTCTTTTTCCAGGCCGTTCTGGATCCTGATGCTCTCTGCCTATTTCTACCATACCAAGAAGTATAGGCTGACTCTACTTCCCCTCTGGACAAATTTCTTACCCGAGTCTGAGGCTCTAAGAATCTGCACTGGTTCCAGATCTGGCGGACCCTGTCCTCCGGAAATGCAGCTCTCAGACATAGCTCAATGGCTTGCTGGCTCAGGTCCTCATCATGTGGAACACCCTGTTGTCTTCCCAACTTCCGT
The DNA here is from genome assembly GCA_005239495.1 of Nicotiana undulata. Classification (NCBI taxonomy): domain Eukaryota; kingdom Viridiplantae; phylum Streptophyta; class Magnoliopsida; order Solanales; family Solanaceae; genus Nicotiana; species Nicotiana undulata. Next base: position 38,232 of record ML287500.1, on the reverse strand, counting down.
AAGACCCGATGTGGGGCATACGACCGAATGATTCGCAGGCCCATCCACAAAAGGTAACACACCTAAGCCGACATGTTGATAACTTCGCCGACCGGGAGCCACCCGAATGTCCACTCGATTCAGTCGACATTCAATGAACTCAATGTAAGAGTCAGTCTTCTGTGCCCTCAGGAAATTCGTGGCCCTCTACCCAAGTGCTGTGTTCTTCAATACAATTCAGACCAGTCAAACCGTAGTTCATGTAGCCTGGGCGGTGACAGAGGTACTCAATCATCCAGATCTGTAGGAGCAAGTTGCACCCTTCAAAGAATTTTCCCCCAGACCGGCAAACTGTTAAGGCACGGTAAATCTCAGCTAAAACAGTCAGTATAAGAGCGCCATTGGATTTTTTCAACTTGAAATCCGCCACCCCCACAAGTCCAATATCTATGAGTCCGTCACTCCTTGGGCAAATTAGGGTACCCAGGAAAGCTACCACGAAGGCCAACCCCCGGCGGGCCTCCCATTTAGCCTGGTTCTTGTGGTGAGTCAGACCAGTGTTCTCATCTTCGAAACCTCGAGGATCTCCATAGCGACTGTACATGAAATAGAAAGTGAAGAACCCCTCAGAAAGGTGAGGGTCTTGAATTTCCTAACTAATACTCAGAAGGTCTAAGAACTTGTGCGGAGTCACAGCCCGAGGTGCCACTGGATATCGGCTTCTGAGATTTTCAGTGAGGCCGACATACCCCGCTATTTCCTCTAGCGTGGGTGTCAACTTAAAGTCCTAAAAGTGGAAGACGCTGTGAGCGGGGTCCCAAAATGATACTAGAGTTTCGATAATGTCCAACCCCGGCTTGATTTTTAGAAGACTAGTGAGTCCGCCCAAAGCTTTTAGCGCGGACTTTCTACTAACTTCCCCCAAGTCTCTCCACCACATATGGAGTCCCAAGGGAATTTTCTCGACAGCCTTAAAGGGAATATTTTCGACAGTGCTCATCCGACACATTTATTTAAGTGATTTGGTTAACAAAACAAAGCCATAATTTATTTTTCGACCAAAGGCGAAGAAAAGTGCTTTTTTTGTGCAAAGATTTTGTAATCATATGAACAAATGGACCATCTTTGCGAATGCGACCCTTCAATACTTCGGGTAAGAACTTTTCAGGGCTGTGTTCGCTAATTGGGCTAGAGTTTTTGGAAAAAGACCACAGGAGGTTATTTTTGCAAAAATAGTCTTCTGGCGCCCCGTTGGGACAATTGGCTATTTAGGCAAGAATGGCATCACCTAATTTTATTTACGACCAGATTTTGTATCCTGATTTTGGAAAAATGAGGTTGGACCTGATGAGGGTTGCCTACGTATCCCACATCGATGAGAATCAAACAATGCGTAGTTCGGGAAATCTCGAAAAATATGCACCGACTCATTTCATTTTGAAATACTATTTTCCTTTTCCATTTTCAAAAATTTTGACAGAGTTTCGAGATGATTTTGAATATCGGGTTTTTTCAAAAATCGGATAAATCTCCTATTCTATTTCTCTCTTGTTTTTTTTCTTATTTTCTTTTTTTAGCCGGTCAACAAACAAACCGAAACAAATATTGTACACATAGCAAGTAGGATGCATTAGGGTGGTCTTTCATTTCGGGTTCAGTTGTCCTAGACGGACCCAAACCCTGTGTTGAGTCCCCTAAGTCAAATGCACGTGATGCAAATAAACGTTTCTACTAGGCGGCATGAGGATATGTTATACTAGGTTTATATCCTGGGGTTTTGTTCTACACAAGGCTTACCCGAGCGGACAACTCAAGCCGAGGTCGGGGCAACATACCGGAAATATAGAAGCTTCACCGGCTTTGCAACTTGTCTGTCCTCGTTCTAAGATTTGGATGACTCTAACAGAAAAGAAGTCACATGAAGTGCACACTTCCCAGATGATTTATAAGACTCGTAGAGAAGAAGGGTTTCGGCACAGTTTATATGCAATTCAGATAAATATCAAAGCGGTAAATGCGACAATTAACACATCAGGTTTAAACACGTAAAAATCAGATTATGAAATCCAAAACATAACAGTTATATAAGCTCGAATTCTTGAACCCTGGACCAGATATTCTAGGTTATAATCCCCAGTGGAGTCGCCAGAGCTGTCACACCTCCTTTTTTTACCACCCCGGATTAATAAAGGGGTAATAAGGGAGTTTTTCCACTTTAAGTGACATTATTCGAATTTGGGATTTATTTATTATTTCAGAGTCGCCACCCGGGTTTTTGACGATGCTCCGGGACACCTTTTATTTTAAAAATCCCAAACCGAGGAATTTTGACTCTGTTTTATTTTTGTCTGCGAACCAGAAATCCGAGTAAGGAATTATATTAACCCGGGAGAAGGTGTTAGGCATTCATGAGTTCCGTGGTTCTAGCACGGTCGCTTAACTATTATTATTTTGGCCTAAGTTATCTGATTATTTACGTGTTTTAGCCTATTGTGCTTTTAGCCCCTTTTAATTTTAACCACTTTAATATTTATAGATTTATCTTGAAACAAGTCACGATGACGTGCACTTGTTTGTTTGAGACACGTTATAATTGCGCCACATGAAATGCACCCGCAATTACAACATGCGATTTTTATTATGGTTTTGAACTGAGGTCGGGAACATGAGTTGCCACACCCGAGTGTAGATTACATAGTCAAGACTATGGTCGTGACGGTTTTAAAATACCTATTTTTGAGGCGATATTCAATTATTCTCTAGGTTTTCTATCTAAAGAGGGATTTATAGTTTTTTGGGATATGTGTAGGAACCAATTCAGATATTTATGGATTTATCTTAGGACAAGTCACGATGGCATACACTTGTTGTTTTGAACACATCACAATCACGTCACATGAAATGCACCCGTGATTACTACGTGTGATTTTATTATGGTTTGAGGTTGGAGTCGGGGGCACGAGTTGCCACACCCGAGTGTAGGTTATGGTTGTTTGAAGTAATTTTCGATTAATTACAAAATTTCAAACTAAAGGAGTATTCTTCAACCTAAAGGATACGTAGGAGATTGTTTGAGCCCAAATTTACTTAGTCTAAAGGACAAGATGTTTGGGATATGGCCATTTTATCCCAAGTTTGAATTAACCCTTAGGCCAAATCCTAACTATGGCTAATTATGAGAAAAATAAAGTTGTATAATTCTATTCAAAGCGATGTCAACCAATGGAAGGTTCAATAAAAACTCAACGGATTACTAATTCACAAAGCACAATCAAGCAGACACATTCAGTTATCCTAGCTCATCATCATAGATTAGCAATGTAATTTCGAAGCTGTCGAAGAAACAAACAAAAAAAAAACAGAATCAAGGGTTCTTTCATTGGGAATACATTTCACTAAAAGTAAAATACAATTTCCGATATTATTCTAAATCAATGTGGTTACTCATAAAGTTCTTCAACTATTACACATTCAGTCCTAATTTGGAGCGTTCATATGTCTACTTAAAGGGTAAGGGATGGATTCTAAAACATTTTTGAATACTATTCTGTTTGTTTTCGAAAGTCATTGAATCATGAAGTGTTTGTTTCCAGAATTTCAGCAAATGTTTACAAAGAACTGATTTTCATACGAAATGATTTGGAGTAGCAAGATTTATACTTATTCAACTTATCAACGATGAAAAGAAAATACAAACAGAATATGAATTCATAATGTCCAGTCCCTTTTTACAAATATGAAAGATATATAATTCAACCAAAATACAACTTCTTCTACTCCAACAATACAAGTTCCTAAAGTATAAAAATTAAATAAATAATAGTACAAAATGAACATGAGTTGTTGCTCCTGTGCGAGCTAGCAGCCTCCCATAACTTGAAATCCTGCATTTTCAATCACTAAATCTTAAAATTAACTAACATGAACTCCATGTGCACTTTAAAGGACGAATGTGACCATTATAGAGGTCAGGTTCGACCCCTTTAGTGCTGTTTCAACAGTAGTGTCTAAATATATAGGGTTTGAGCCATCCAGACCAATATTTAAGCACCATTTATGGGATGAATCTGACCATTGGGGGTCAGATTCATTTCCACATAGTGATGTTTTTTCTAATAACTCTACCATGACTCCTAATTACATAGATACATATTCAACCACAGAATCACACAAGAGATAATGAAAGCTAAGATGAAACAGATTCAGGATAGACCTCAGAAATTGGAAACTCGACAACATACCTAACTTGTTAATACAATACTCAAAATTTAACACAAACAAAAGAAACATTCATATACATTTCAGCATCAAGTTTTGCACATGGATTTATACAAAAGAAGACTTAAACAAATCCAACAGATTCGAAAAAAAGGGCCATTGTTTCATACCTACAATTTTGATTTTAATGTAAAGTGTTACATACCTTTTAAGGAAAAGAAATAGCAAAAGAGATCTGGACAAAGGTCCAGGGAGAAGTGGAATCAATAGGGAAAAAGAAAGGCCAGCAACCAATGAGCAGCAGATCAGAAACAAGAAAACAGGACCGGTAGGAAAAAACCCAGAGATTTGAGTGGGAATACTTAAAATTCTTGAAAAATCAGACTACCCCAGAAGATCTAAAGCAGACAACCAAACAGTATACGAAGGAGTTTTTGTTCCCAAGGAAATCAGACTTTTTCTTTTCTTTGTTTTCTACTAATATTTTGGGAATTTTTTTTTTGAGCAGCAACAACTGTGTTTTTATGTGTTTTTTATTATAGATTTTCAGCAGTCCAAAGGGTGTCTCCAAAAAAAAGAAAGTCCCTTAATGGTTAAAGGTGGGTGTATATATATGGGGATTTGGTATAGGATATGCTTGGCATATTCCCTATCCAAATGGGTTGAAAATAGTACAAAGGCAGCTATCACCCTTATCCTTTGGGACAACTGCCCTCATTCTAGAAGATTCTCAGCCCCTACATTTACCTTATTACCCCTCTAAAATTTGATTTTCTAATTCTAGAAGGTTCTTGGGTTGTTACACCCAAGATTCCTTCAACTAAAAGTCCTGAAATACCCCTTAAAGTCCCTAGAATTACCCTTAGGTAACTAGGGTTAAGTTGGATTGGGGTTAACTATTAAATTGGGTTAGTTAATTCTAATTAGCTTACTTTAGTTAATTAATACTAATAGTTATTCCTAACTAGGATTAAGACTTAGTTAGTTAAGGGTTAGTTGATTAGGTTCTTAGAGTTAGTTTCCTAATTACACTATTGGCTATCTTAGCCTCAAAACTAATCGAGTATAATTACCTTTTATCACTCAATTAACTAATCAACTAGTCTAGGTGAATGATTAATCCTCATATTATACTAAAATTAGGATGTGTTGAGGTACTTAGCCAGTCAGGCTTTGAAAACTATCTAGCAATTTGAGCCAAGACTAAAGAAATCAGAAAGACAGATAGGGGATCGATTTACCTGGGATGGGGAAGTACACTTAGGGAAAACAATGAAGGAGAAAACATGAATCAACTAAACTAAACTATTCATAATCAAAGTTAACAGGGAAACATGCAAGAAAACTAATTAATCAGTGATTAATCATATAACCCTAGTTATTAATTTGAAAAGAACAATTAACCCTAAATATGTCTATCACATAATCAAATCATGCGTTTAGTAGCTAAACAAATTAACAGGAAAGAACAGAAGGCAAAGACAGATAAAAAAATAAATAAAAACTGACCTAAAGCATGAACAAACAGTGATTGACATGTATGACTCTAATTGGAAAATTAATCTGGTAAGTTTCATTCTTAGAAGTTAAACCAGTAAAGAAGTGAGTAACATGAGAACAAGGACTAAAAAGTTACGATTTTAATTGGAAAAGGAAACAAACAAACAGAAAAATAAGACAAACAGAAAAAGAAAGAGGGATACCAGTGATGGTGTTTTAAACAAACTCCAGTGACTTGCCGGAAGTTGGCCGGATTCCGGCGAGGTTTGGAAATAATCCATACCCACACAAATCGATAGTTGTCACCAAGAGCAATCGACACGTGTAGGTGTGAGTTATTGGAGATCTTCAATTTGGCAGGGACGGTCTCTTTAGGGTTCTGAGTTCTTAGATTTAAGATTGAGGGCGTTTGGGTGAGTTTTTGGGGAAAGCGACAGTCGGTTGTGGTTGAGGGGGACATGGGGATTATCTAGTGAAAATCTGGGGTCGATTGGTGGTGCTCTGCCGCCAGAGGCGATTTCCGGCCGGCGGAGCTAGGGCGGCACTCTGAGGAGTCAGGTGAGGCTAGAGAGATAAGAGAGAGACGGAGGGGGTCGTCTCTAAGGGGGGTGTTAGGATTCGATTCAATTGGGGTAGGGGGGGTGCTTGGAAAACTTTTATAGTGGGGGGTGCTTTGAGTTTTAGGACCGTTGGATCAAGATGATCCAACGACTAGGGATTCGATGGGGCGAAACGGGGTCGTTTTGGGTGTAACGGGGCAGGCTGGGTAATTCTTTCGGCTGGGTCGTTTGTAGTGTAAAGACCCTTCTCTTGGGCATGGGAAAATTAAGCCCAGGTCCTATTTTGATATATTAGGATTAATTAGGCCTAAATAAATATTAATCAACACTAACCTAATCAAATTCAAAATAAAAAATGTAATAATTAATTCTAACCTTATTTTCATCTAATCATATCTTAATTAAGAATAAAACAATTAACTTTATACTCCTAATTAAAACCATGTTTTATTGGATAAAAATGATTAATTTTAGTAATTAGTTGTCAAAACTACATTACATCAAATAACCATCATTCGTTTGTTATTTAATTCAATTAATTACAAATAATAAATTTATAATTCCTTGAAAATAGTAATGCACCTAATTATGCAATTTTAATAATTTTTAAAAAATGAATTATGAATATGCTAATGCAAACAATTCATAATTAATCACTAAAATTTCAACAAAATTTGTAAAATTAATTTATTGTATTGAATTTTGTAGGAGTATATGGTGGGTGAAAAATCACGTGCTCATAGCTGCCCCTCTTTGCTCGGAAACACGAAGAGTTTTCGGGCAAAGACAAAGTGATCAGTCACGAATGACTTTACCCATTCGCATACTCCATTGTGAAGCGTTTTTTGAAAAGTTTGACCGAACCCTGATTCAAAGACTGCCTACATATCCTTGGCTATAACGGAATCAGGTCAGTGTAGTTCTGAAAGTTTTGGTAGTTGGGACTACATGGTAACTGTGGTTTCACTGCGGTTGCTGCTATTACTGCTGCTGAGCTCCTTATTATACCAAAGTAGCAAAAATGGAAAAGACTAGACTAAAACTATCAATTATGAGTTACAAGAGTCCTATCTATTAGTCCTCTAAAGCCTGATCTTGAATCTTGGATGCTTTTATACAGACTTGATCCGGACCTTGATGCTCGTTAGTTATAGGTGCTGGCTCAATCTTTTCAGCATTTTCGGGTCAAGAAAGGACATGTACCACTTATGACTTCAATCTTGTCTTGAGCGGTCACATCTTTTCCGCCTCTGTACTTTGGGGTTAACCTCTTTCCTTTTCTTCTTTTCTCTTTCTCTGAATTGGGACGTCTTCTTTTGGTCATCTCAAATCCTTTGTCCTAAATTTTAATCTGCGCAAAATCAAAACAACCGAACGAAATTTCCTGTCCTAGTTTACTAGGAAAATTTTGTGAGTTATTGCAACAGAATCTATGCTACTTTATTTTGGAGAATGATGAAAAGCCGGGAGCACTGCGCCCAAAGTTATTGTAGACTAGGGAGTGGATACCCTATGTCTAAATGTAGAATCAACTAGGGAGTGTATACCCTTAATTGGAAAAGAAAAATCATCAATTACGGAGTGTATACCCTTAATTGACATCAACTAGGGAGTTTATACCCTTAATTGGCATCAACTAGGGAGTGTATGCCCTATGTTTGAAAAATCATCAACTAGGGAGTGTACACCCTTAATTGGCATCAACTAGGGAGTGTATATTCTATGTTGGAAAAATCATCAAATAGGGAGTGTATACCTTTAATTGGAAAGAAAAATCATCAACTAGGGAGTGTATACCCTTAATTGGCATCAACTAGGGAGTGTATACCCTTAATTGGAAAAGAAAAATCATCAACTAGGGAGTGTATACCTTTAATTGGCATCAACTAGGGAGTGTATACCCTTAATTGGCATCAACTAGGTAGTGTATACCTTATGTTGGAAACATCATCAAATAAGGAGTGTATACCCTTAATTGGCATCAACTAGGGAGTGTATACCCTATGTTGGAAAAATCATCAACTAGGTAGTGTATACCCTTAATTGGCATCAACTAGGGAGTGTATACCCTATGTTGGAAAAAATAAAAAAATCATCAATCAGGGAGTGTATACCCTTAATAGGCATCAACTAGGGAGCGTATACCCTATGTTGGAAAAATCATCAACTAGGGAGTGTATACCCTTAATTGGCATCAACTAGGGAGTGTATACCATATTNGTTGCACCTGCTTTTTGCATGGTTGCTTTTGAGTTGCACCTGTTTCGTATTTTCAAATAAAGAACAATTTGTTAGTTTAAAACGGTGGTTGGTTTTGCGGCCTTGATTATTTCAAACTGCTTGATCTCAGCCCCTTTGACGAAGACCTCAACCGCTTGCCTGTTTGATGGATTGAGTTTCATTTCTAAACCCAGGATTCTGGCTTTCCAGATTTTATCATGGTGATCGGTCACGTGGGACCCAACATTTCAACTTTATTCTGCCTTTGTAGGCCTTTCTCTTGTTTTTGGGTTTCTGGAGCATCGGTAAAATTCAGGCTCCTTAGATTTGCCACATCGGCTAGTCGCGTGAGACTTAACCTTTCCGATTTTATTTTGCTTTTACCTGCCTTCCATTTCTGCTTCCGAGCACTTGTAGTACTTCAGCTTTTCAACTTTTGCCGAGATGGTTAGCCACGTGGGACTCAACCTTTCAACTTCATTTGCCCTTATAGGCAGTTCAATTCAATTTTCTCCTTTCAAGGGTTTTGCGTTTGAAGCATCGGCTGCTAAGGTCAGTAAGGATCGACTTGATTCCCCTGACGAGGCTGGGTGCCTTTTGCATACTGACCCGTGTCAAATGAGAACCCTGTATATCAGTATTACCATTTTTTCTTTTCCTTAGTTTCGGAAACAGAGTTAGACCGAAAGGGATTTGAAAGAAAATAAATGAAAAAATGGGCAATGAATTTAAACGAGAGGTATCCCTTTCGGGGGGAGAAGGACTTATCTGGAGTGCATGCGGACTTCAATGAACATGACATGCCTTTTGGACTGGATGCCTGATCCATGTAAACCGTCCGACTCTAAGAAATTCATCATCACTATCACCTCGAGATTGAGAAACCTTGCCTCGGACTATGTCTATGTCAGTGATCCATTATCATTTTCGGTTAGTGGCGCCCTTTGCGGGTTTTCACCAACTAACCTCTCTCATTTCTCTTCTTACTATCGCCTTGTAGTGCTCTTTACGAGTTTTCACTAACAGAACTCTCTCATTTCATTTTCTCTGCTTACTGTCGCCTTACGGTGCTCGTGTGGATTTTCACTGATAAGACTCTCTCATTTTAATTTCTCTCATTGCTTATAACAACTTCAAACATCTGCATCCTCCAACTTTGGACACCTTTCCTGATCGATTGGAAGGACTTGAACATGGTTTTAGGTAGAAAGAATTTGGATTGAGTTACAACTTTGGAACTCGTAGGTGAAAACATAACATTTTCCCCAGCTTAGACCTTTGGGAGAAATGTGGAATTTTATTTTGGTGTGACTGAACCCAAGGGAGAGGCTGCGTACGTATCCTTTCGGAATCAAGTCGAACGTAGTTCAGGAAATATTTTGTTTTGGTTTTTGTTTTGATTTCTTTTCTATTTTCATTTTTTACAATACTTTCAGGTTCCAAAGAGGGTAATCAAATAAAAGTATCCGGCTCAAAGGGTTTACAAATTTGGGTAGTGTTTGGGGTAGCGTGAATGAAAGCCTTCGTCATTTCGATCGGGAACATCCACATTATGAGAAGGTCAAACATAGTACCTTTTGACTGCATCTGCATTGACAGTGGTTTCAGGTTTATTTCTTTCGATGTCCCCCAAGTACATTGCTTTTTTTGGCAGTAGTTTCCTTATGATGTACAGACCTTTCCAGTTCGGGGCTAGTTTTCCTTTCGCCTCTTCGTGGTGTGGGAGGATACGCCTTAGGACAAGTTGCCCCACTTCGAAGTTCCTAGTCCTCACTTTCTTGATGTAGGCGTGGGTCATTCTTTGTTGGTACAACTGCCCGTGGCAAACTGCGGCCATTCTTTTCTCATCGATAAGAGTTAACTGTTCCAACCGGGTCTTGACCCATTCGTCATCCTCAATTTCTGATTCGACAATGATCCGAAGGGAAGGAATTTCAACTTATGTGGGTATTACGGCTTCAGTGCTATAAATCGATAGATAAGGAGTAGCTCCAAAAGATGTGCGCACGGTCGTGCGATATCCCAATAATGCAAAGGGCAATTTCTCGTGCCATTGCCTTGAAGTTTGAATCATTTTCCTGAGAATCTTCTTGATGTTTTTGTTTGCTGCTTCAACGGTGCCATTGGCTTTGGGACGGTAAGGGGTTGAATTGCGGAGTGTGATTTGGAACTGTTCACATACCTCCCTCATCAAGTTACTGTTTAGATTTGCGACATTGTCGGTAATGATAGTTTTTGGGATAGCAAAACGACAGATGATATTAGAGTGCACGAAATCCACCACTGCTTTCTTAGTGACAACTTTAAATGTAACTTCCTCGACCCATTTTGTGAAATAGTCGATAGCAACCAGGATAAATCTGTGCCCGTTTGAGGCCCTTGGCTCGATTGGCCCCGATGACATCCATTCCCTAGGAAACAAACAGACAGGGTGCTGACATGGGATGTTATTCTGATGGTGGTGCATGGATCAAATCTCCATGTATTTGACAGTTGTGGCATTTTCGAACGAAGCTGAAACAATCTTTCTCCATGGTCATCCAATAATATCCGGCCCGCAAAATCTTCTTTGCGATGACGTACCCGTTCATGTAGGGACCGCATACTCCTGGATGCACCTCGTTCATAATCCTTTCGGCTTCTTTGGCGTCCACACACCTCAATAGATTCTGATTGGGAGGAATTTTATACAGTACTTCCCCACTTAGGAAGAAACTGTTGGCGAGCCTTCGGATGGTTCTCTTTTGGTCCCCGTTGGCTTGCTACGGATATTCTTTTGTTTTCAAGAACCTTTTGATATCATGATACCATGGCTGAACATCGGGGTCTATTTCGATCGTGTTGCAATAACCATGTCTTTCCCGTATTTGAATCTCCAAGGGGTCAATGTGGGCATTACCTGGGTATGGCAACATTGCAGCCAAGGTGGCTAGTGCATCAACTAGCTCATTGTGACATCGCGGAATATATCTGAACTCAACAACTTTGAATCGCTTGATAAAATCTTCCACATGTTGTCTGTATGGAAGGAGTTTGATGTCCCGAGTTTCCCATTCTTGCTGAGCTTGCTTGATGATCAAGTCAGAATCTCCCATGATCAATGATTCCTCTACATCCATGTCAATTTCCATATTCATGCCCATTATGCAGGCTTCATATTCAGCAGTATTATTTGTACAGAAGAAACGAAGGCGGGCGGTGGATGGATAGTGTTGCCCCGTGGGAGAAATCAAGATTTCCCCAATCCCAACACCTTTTGCATTTATAGCCCCATCAAAGAACATTTTCCAGGTGTTGGTGTCCTCAGGAATTACCTCGATTGAGTTTACCTCCTCGTCCGGGAAGTAAGTACTTAGAGGTTGCTAGTCGTCATCAACAGGGTTTTCTGCCAAGTGATCTGCCAAGGCCTGGGCTTTCATTGCCGTGCGGGTGACATAGACTATGTCGAACTCGGTGAGCAAAGTCTGCCACTTTGCTAATCTCCCGGTGGACATTGGCTTTTTGAATATGTACTTCAATGGATCCAGCCTAGTGATGAGGTAGGTGGTATAAGCCAACAAATAGTGCCGGAGCTTCTGAGCAACCCAAGTTAAAGCGCAACAAGTTCTTTCCAGCAATGTATACTTCGCTTCATAGCTTGTGAATTTCTTACTCAGGTAGTATATGGCATGTTATTTCTTCCCGGTTGTATCATGCTTCCCGGGAACACACCCGAAGGAATTTTCCAACACTCTCAGGTATAAGAACAAAGGACTTTCTGGTTCCGGTGGGAATAGCACTGGCGGATTCGACAGATATTCTTTTATCTTGTTGAAAGCGTTTTGGCATTCGCCTGTCCATTTGATCGCTGTATCTTTCTTCAACAGGTTGACTATAGGCTCACATGTGGATGTCAACTTAGCGATGAACCTGCTGATATAATTCAACCTACCCAACAAACTCATGACCTCTTTCTTGGTCCTTGGAGGTGGCAGATCCCGAATAGATTTTATCTTTGCCGGGTCCAGCTCGATGCCCTATCGACTGACTATAAACCCCAGTAATTTTCCTGATGGAACTTCGAAGGCACACTTGGCTGGGTTTAATTTAAAATCATATTTATGCAGGAGTTCATAGAATTGTCTCAAATGCTGCACATGGTCGTCTTGCGTCCTGGATTTAATAATCACATCATCCACGTACACCTCAATCTCTTGATGCATCATGTCATGGAAAATGGCGGTCATGGCCCTCATATAAGTTGCCCCGACGTTCTTTAGAACGAATAGCATGACCCGGTAGCAATAGGTTTCCCAGGGTGTGGTGAAAGCAGTCTTTTCTGCATCTTCTTCATCCATTAGAACCTGGTGATACCCAACATAGCAATCCATGAAAGACTATAGCTCATGTTTGGCACAATTGTCAACCAGGATATGTATGTTTGGCGGTGGAAAGTTATCTTTGGGAATCACTTTAATCAAATCTCGATAGTCGACACATACTCTGGCCTTTCCGTCCTTTTTAGGTACCGGGACCACATTGGCCAGCCAGGTGGTGTATTGGACCACTTGGATTACCCCAGCTTTTAGTTGTTTAGTGACCTCTTCTTTGATTTTTTCACTCATATCTTTTTTAAATTTCCTTTACTTTTGTTGGACAGGTGGATAACCGGGGTAGGTAGGCAATTTGTGTACGACCAAGTCAACACTTAGTCCGGGCATTTCATCATAAGACCAGGCAAACACATATTTGAATTTGAATAGAAGTTGGATCAGGGCGTTCCTAGTTCTTTCATCAGTGTGGATTCTTATCATGGTTTCCCGGACCTCTTCTGAATTACCCAGATTAACCGGTTCTGTTTCATTTAAGTTCGACTTAGGCTTATTGTCGAATTGTTCCAATTCTCGATTTATTCCCCTAAAGCCTCATCTTCATCATATTCCGGTTCTTGATTCATTATTTCCTGATTAGATGGAGTATCAAGATCTAGGCGGGAAGTCCGCAAGCATATCATGTTATTAAAATCCGCATTATTAGAACTGAAAAGAAAGGAATAAGAAAAATAACAAAAATTAGGAAGAATAAAAGAGAACTTCGTAGACTACGAAATATTGATTTCATTTCATTGAATTTTGAACATAGAAGGGTTTACATCGGAATTTGAAAAGGCAATAAACTAAAAACACTTGAGTTACACCCTGAAATAACTCATAGTGCAGAAAAGATGGCAAAAATGAACTACCGGGACTCCTGCCTGATGGGTAATGGAGTAGCTTTCCAATTCTAAAACTTGGCATTTGGTCCCATGTACTGCACCTCAGCGGTTCTCGAGCCTTCACCCGGTTGAACCATGCAGGCCTCATACAACATTTTCCTCATAGCCACAAATCTCTTTAATTTGTTCGGCCGTGAAGGCCTCCTCTTCTTCTTCTACGTATTGTGGTTTGATGAATGACTCAGTGATGTGTGGGACCAGTTGAGGCAGGTCCCGTCTATCGTTCTTACATGCGTTAGCCCATTTCACATCGTCCTCTGTGGCTTGGAAACTTATGCGGAAGAAGTTTTCGGTGACAGGCAGAGAGATTGGTTCAGTAATGCCCTGCAAGGATACCCCGAGCTCCTTTCCGGGTTTGTACCCATGTCTGATTATGTCGGTAGCGACCATGATTGATGCATTAGATAAACAGGGCTGTGGGCACGGAGCACCCTCCTCGTGTTGATCAGCAAGCACAATCTCAAAGGCCTGGTACACGATGTGCTCGCTTCCTTCTCTAGCCTCGAGACAGGGGATGGAGGGATCTGTGTATATTGACTATTCGTCCTCTTCGTGGACCACTATCTCCTGATTCTCGTGTTCAAATTTGACCATCTGGTAGAGGGTAGATGGCACTGCCCCAGCAGCGTGAATCCAAAGTCTCCCGAGCAGGAAATTATAAGAAGTATCCATGTCTAGAATCTGGAAGGTCACCTTGAAATCCACAGAGCCTATAGCCATGATTATGTCAATCTCCCCAATGGTGTCCGTTTTAATTCCGTCGAAGGCGCGGACACAAACGTTATTTGGCCTTATCCTCTCAATGCCGATTTCCATTCTTTGTAACGTTGATAGGGGGCAAATATCTACCCCGGATCCTCCGTCGAGCATGACCCTCTTCACGTAGTATCCTTCACTTTTGACCTTCAAGTGAAGGGCTTTGTTGTGAGCAGCTCCCTCGGGAGGTAGGTTGTTTCGACTGAAAGAGATAGTTTTACTTCGAAGATGCGCTCAGCCATTCTCTCTAACTGCTCGACCGAGGTCTCAACTGGTACATACACATCATTCAGCGTTTTCATGAGTACCTTTTGATGCTCGTCTGAGCCCATCAATAGTGACAAAAGCGAAACCTGATCAGGGGTTTTCCTGAGTTCTTCAATTGTAGCATATTCAGACATTTTCATTTTCTTGAAGAACTCCTCAGCTTCTTCAGCAGTGATAGGTTTTTTGAGAGGAAAACGTTTGTGCTTGTTCTTGGCTAGCTCTTTCACATCGAGGTATATTTCAGATGAATTTGCCTCCATTGCTTTTCCAATAATTTCCTTTCCCTTGTACGTCACTATCGTCTTGTTGTAGTTCCAGGGAACGACAGTGGTATCCTTTATGGGAGTTTGAGGCGTGCGACTAATAACCACAGGCTCATTCAGCCTTGGTGAAATTATTTGCCCTCGCGCCACATACGTCCCTTTTGGCACGTACATTTTTGGGTCGTTCAACATTGCTTTGTTGAATTGTAATCTTCTAGAAGGGCTTAACACGCATTGTTCCTTTCTGGGTGCTCTGGGGACATAAAGAAAAATGTCTTCAGAGGGCCCCATCTTTGTTTTGGCTTCAGCCTTCCTCGTGTCATGAGGGACGAGGTTACTCCTCTTCATCTCCTTCACTGGCAATGGATTGTTCATCACATTGGGAGCTTCTTCGTCCCTTATCACCACGAGATTCTCCACGGCCCGTTTGAGGGTCCAACAATCCTCAGTGTCGTGCCCTTCTGCTCCGAAATGATAGGCACAATTGGTTCCTGGCCTGTATGACGCTGATGCTAGACTTTGCCTAGTCGGAGGTACAGGATGCAGAAGTCCCATCTGAACTAACTTTGGGAAAAGGCTCGAGTATGGCTCACCGATAGGATTAAAGTTAGGTCTCCTTGGTGGTTCACGGGGGTAGGCATTGTACGAATAGTTATTTTGGGGAGGGCGTGGATTATATGGAGCTTGGTGAGGATGGTTATTTCTAGGAGGTGGAGCTCTGTTCTGGTTGTACTGTTGTTGCGGCCTGGGATGCGGCTGAGCATTCATCACCGCATAGGGAAAGGGGGACATAACATAAGTTGCGTCCTGGTGAGGATACTAGTGCTGGGAAGTTTTGGGAAATGGGCCTGGATATTCCCGAGATCGTTGAGAACTCCTAATGTCGGAAGCCATCATGGACCCTTCCTCTTTCTTCTTTCTGTTGGCTGCACTCCCGGATCCGCTTTGGATGGCCTGAGAAGTCGCTCTTATGGCGGATTGGCTTAGGATACGACCGATCTTTAGGCCATTCTTAACCATTTCTTCAATTTTGATTGCTTCTGCAAACGGCTTGCCCATGGCGGACATCATATTTTGGAAGTAGTCAGGCTCCTGGGCCTGTAGAAAGACACTGACCATTTCAGTTTCGTCCATCGGAGCCTTGACTCTGGACGCTTACTGACGCCACTTAGTGGCGTATTCCCTGAAGCTCTCTAATGACTTCTTCTTGATATTGGATAGGGAATTTCTATCGGGAGCGATGTCCACATTGTATTGGATATGTCGGACAAAATCCCGGGCGAGGTCATCCCATATATGCCAGCGAGATATATCAAGTCCATGTACCATTCTGATGCGATCCCGGCCAAGCTTTCTCCGAAATATGCCATGAGAAGTTCCTCTTTTCCACCTGCTCCCCGGAGCTGGTTGCAGTATCTTTTCAAATGAGCTATGGGGTCTCCATGTCCGTCGTATTTCTCGAACTTGGGGGTTTTAAACCTGAGAGGCAAGTGAACATGCGGGAACATGCACAAGTCTGCATAAGAGACACTTTTCTGCCCGCTTAGTCCTTGTATATTCTTGAGGCTTTACTCAATACTCTTCATTTTCCGAGCCATTTCTTCGTGCTCGGGGCTTTTCTTGTCTTGTCCCAAAGTGACTTCATACTGAGGTTGTTGGGGGGTATGAATTGGGAGTGACATGGGTTGTATCCAGATGGAACGATAGTATTTGGAATGTAAAAGTCGATGGCTTAAAGCTTAGTCCAGAGATAGTTGGCGGAGCCGTCGCAGAGATCGACGGTGCGGTAAAGATGTTGGAAGACACACCGGAAAATAGGGCCTGGGGGCGAACCTCAGAAGGCCTTCCGGCAAAGTGAGCCGACATAGTTGGGTATCCAAATGGCATGGCTGGGTAACTTATAGGGACGTTGGAGGTCTCGCCTATCCTGGAAATTATCTCTGGGAGACCCGGGATGGTACTGTGTGGTTCCCTACCATTGGACCATGCGTCCCACATTTCCATCATGCGGCAACGCAAAATTCTGTTCTCTTCAGCTGCAGCTGATTTAGATGTTGGGATGACCGGATTCGGGTCATCTATGGAAGAGTTGACGATTGGTAAGTGACTTTA
The DNA here is from genome assembly GCA_005239495.1 of Nicotiana undulata. Taxonomy (NCBI): domain Eukaryota; kingdom Viridiplantae; phylum Streptophyta; class Magnoliopsida; order Solanales; family Solanaceae; genus Nicotiana; species Nicotiana undulata. Next base: position 21,103 of record ML287500.1, on the reverse strand, counting down.
GGATGTCATTTCTATGCTCCCTTTTGATATAGTGAAGTACGGATGGGAAGCCAGGTTACCGCAAAACCAACCACCTAAAAACACCTTTCAAGAGTGAATCACAAAAACGTTAGGTTGAAGCATTTATCACATAGAGAATCGCACGTTTGGGGTATGCTATGCACCTAGGCAGTTAAACGCTTTCTACATGTTTTGCAACAGTTGTGTGTTTCATCCCGACTTTTATTTCTCAGATTTGAAATTTCCTTTTTATTTTATTTTCGCCCTTTGCTTTTTTCTCTGTTATTTTATCATTCCTTTCTTTCTTTTATTTTTCGCTCTTTTACTCCTCACTCAATTTCCTTTCTTAAGGTTATGATCAAATCCTATGTGGATTGCCTACGTATCACGGCGCCGCGTGAATCAGATCATCACGTAGTTCAAGGAATAAATACGAAGGAAATAAACAATTTTTTTTCAAAATTTTCATTCATTAGATAAAAAACTTCCAACTTCATTCATTACAAGCGACTTCAGCACATTTCTGGAAATTTAAAAAGACTACAAAAGACTCAAGCCATAATTTCTTGGAAATTTAAAAACTACAGTGGACTCAAACAGGCCTACAACAGGGAAATGAAATACAGACTCGAAAAGACATCAAGAATACATCAGTGTTTCCATTGCTCCAAGGGCCCGTGGGGCATCATTCGGCCTTGCCACGGGCCTCCGTGCCATATCTTGCTGGAGGCGGTATAGGTCATCCATTATCTTTTGGACGAAGATCATTACCGCTGCGAAGAAAGCGGTCCGAGTAATGTCTTCACATTCCTGGCATTTAGTGACAATGTAATCGGCGATCTCTCGGACCCTTTTCCTGATGACGCTCTTTTCCTGAAGCAGACTCCCGATCTGTTGAGATCTCGCCTCTAAAACCTGGCGTCTTTATGACTTTGCTCTTGCCATTGTTGCAACTCTTCTTCCAACTGATCCATCATGGCATAACAGTGTTCCCTTTCTGTGTTAAATCTTTTTGCTTGTTTGGCCATTTCGTTTTCAAAGGTGGCCATATTTTCTTTTAAGCCTGTGACTTCTTGGTCATGCTTTCTCTTCAATTTTTGCACAAATTCTACTCTTTCCTCTGCATTCTTTGTCAATTTTGCCTGAACTCTGGCCAAATCCTCTTCGGTTTTGTCCAGGTCATCACCATAGCTACACAACTTTTGCTTGAGACTGTTGATAAGTCTTTCGTCAGCTCTGCTTCTCTCAGGGTTTTCAATAACTATCTTCATTTTCTGGATCAAAGCCCGGAGGGCTTCATTTTCTTTGTTTAACCTGTTTCTTTCCCCTTCAGCTGCGCGGCTTATAGAGTGTTCTCAAATTTGAGCTCCCTGATCTGGGCCTCCAGTTTACTTATGGTAGCCCGGTAGTTGTTCTCTTTCTCTAACCAAGCCAAGTGCTCTTGTGTTTGCTAAGTGAATTGCTGCACGTGAGGTCTTTTTGCAGGCCGTTCTGGATCTTGTTGCTCTCTTCCTCTTCTACCATACCAAGAAGTGTAGGCTGGCTCTACTTCCCCTCCGGACAAATTTCTTACCCGAGTCTGAGGCTCTAAAAATCTGCACTGGTTCCAGATCTGGCGGACCCTGTCCTTCGAAAATACAACTCTCGGACATAGCTCAATAGCTTGCTGGCTCAGGTCCTCATCATTTGGAACACCCTGTTGTCTTCCCAACTTCCGTAAGACCCGATGTGGGGCATACGGCTGAATGCTTCACAGGCCCATCAACAAAAGGTAACGCACCTCAGCCGACATGTTGATAACTTTGCCGACAGGGAGCCACACGAATGTCCACTCGATTCAGTCGGCTGCCAATGAACTCAATGTAAGAGTCAGTCTTCTGTGCCCTCAGGAAATTCGTGGCCCTCTAACCAAGTGCTGTGTTCTTCAATACAATTCAGACCAGTCAAACCGTAGTTCATGTAGCCTGGGCGGTGACAGAGGTGCTCAATCATCCAGATCTGTAGGAGCAAGTTGCACCCTTCAAAGAATTTCCCCCCAGACCGGCAAACCGTTAAGGCACGGTAAATCTCAGCTAAAACCATCGGTATAAGAGTGCCATTGGATTTTTTCAGCATGAAATCCGCCACCCTCACAAGTCCAATATCTATGAGTCCGTCACTCCTTGGGCAAATTAGGGTACCCAGGAATGCTACCACGAAAGCCAACCCCCAGGGGGCCTCCCATTTAGCCTGGTTCTTATGGTGAGTCAGACCAGTGTTCTCATCTTCGAAACCCCGAGGATCTCCATAGTGACTGTACATGAAATAGAAACTGCAGAACCCCTCAGACAGGTGCGGGTCTTGGATTTCCTGACTAATACTCAGAAGGTCTAAGAACTTGTGCGGAGTCACAGCCCGAGGTGCCACTAGATATCGGCTTCTGAGATTTTCAGTGAGGCCGACATACCCTCGATAGTGTCCAACCTCGGCTTGATTTTTAGAAGACCAGTGAGTCCGCCCAAAGCTTTTAACGCGGACTTTCTACTAACTTCCCCCAAGTCTCTCCACCACATATGGAGTCCCAAGGGAATTTTCTCGACAGCCTTAAAGAGAATATTTTTGACAGTGCTCATACGACACATTTATTTAAGTGATTTGGTTAACAAAACAAAGCCATAATTTATTTTTCGACCAAAGGCGAAGAAAAGTGCTTTTGTTTGCAAATATTTTGTAATCAAATGAACAAATGGACCATCTTTGCGAATACGACCCTTCAATACTTCAGGTAAGAATATTTTAGGGCTGTGTTCGCTAATTGGGCTAGAGTTTTTGGAAAAAGACCACAGGTGGCTATTTTTGCTAACACAGCCTTCCGGCGCCCCGTTGGGACAATTGGCTATTTAGACAAGAATGGCATCACCTAATTTTATTTACGACCAGATTTTGTATCCTGATTTTGGAAAAAAGAGGTTGGACATGACGAGGGTTGCCTACGTATCCCACACCGATGAGAATCAAACAATGCGTAGTTCGGGAAATCTCGAAAAAAATGCACCGACTCATTTCATTTTGAAATACTATTTTCCTTTTCCATTTTCAAAAATTTTGACAGAGTTTCGAGATGATTTTGAATATCAGATTTTTTCAAAAATAGGATAAATCTCCTATTCTATTTCTCTCTTGTTTTTTTTGTTATTTTATTTTTTTAGCCGGTCAACAAACAAACCGAAACAAATATTGTACACATTGCAAGTAGGATGCATTAGGGTGGTCTTTCATTTCGGGTTCACTTGTCCTAGACGGACCCAAACCCTGTGTTGAGTCCCCTAAGTCAAATGCACGTGATGCAAATAAACGTTTCTACTAGGCGGCATGAGGCTATGTTATACTAGGTTTATATCCTGGGGTTTTGTTCTACACAAGGCTTACCCGAGCGGACAACTCGAGCCGAGGTCGGGGCAGCATACCGGGAATATAGAAGTTTCACCGGCTTTGCAACTTGTCTGTACCTCGTTCTAAGATTTGGATGACTCTAACAGAAAATAGGTCACACGAAGTGCACACTTCCCAGATGATTTAGAAGACTCGTAGAGAAGAAGGGTTTCGGCACAGTTTATATGCAATTCAGATAAATATCAAAGCGGTAAATGCGACAATTAACACATCAGGTTTAAACACGTAAAAATCAGATTATGAAATCCAAAACATAACAGTTATATAAGCTCGAATTCTTGAACCCTGAACCAGAGATTCTGGGTTCTAATCCCTAGTGGAGTCGCCAGAGCTGTCACACCTCCTTTTTTTACCACCCCGGATTAATAAAGGGGCAATAAGGGAGTTTTTCCACTTTAAGTGACATTATTCAGATCTGGGATTTATTTATTATTTCAGAGTCGCCACCCGGGTTTTTGACGATGCTCCGGGACACCATTTATTTTAAAAATCCCAAACCGATGAATTTTGACTCTGTTTTATTTTTGTCTGTGAACCAGAAATCCGAGTAAGGAATTCTATTAACCCGGGAGAAGGTGTTAGGCATTCCTGAGTTTTGTGGTTCTAGCACGGTCGCTTAACTATTATTATTTTGGCCTAAGTTATCTGATTATTTACGTGTTTTAGCCTATTGTGCTTTTAGCCCCTTTTAATTTTAACCACTTTAATATTTATGGATTTATCTTGAAACAAGTCACGATGACGTGCACTTGTTTGTTTGGGACACGTTATAATTGCGCCACATGAAATGCACCCGCAATTACAACATACGATTTTTATTATGGTTTTGAATTGAGGTCGGGGACATGAGTTGCCACACCCGAGTGTAGATTACATAGTCAAGACTATGGTCGTGACGGTTTTAAAATGCCTATTTTTTTAGGCGATATTCAATTATTCTCTAGGTTTTCTATCTAAAGAGGGATTTATAGTTTTTTGGGATATGTGTAGGAACCAATTCAGATATTTATGGATTTATCTTAGGACAAGTCACGATGGCATGCACTTGTTGTTTTGAACACATCACAATCATGTCTTGCACCCCGTGATTACTACGTGTGATTTTATTATGGTTTGAGGTTGGAGTCGGGGGCACGAGTTGCCACACCCGAGTGTAGGTTATGATTGTTTGAAGTAATTTTCGATTAATTACCAAATTTCAAACTAAAGGAGTATTCTTCAACCTAAAGGATACGTAGGAAACTTTTTGAGCGCAAATTTACTTAGTTTAAAGGGCAAGATGTTTGGGCTATGGCCATTTTATCCCAAGTTTGAATTAACCCTTAGGCCAAATCCTAACTATGGCTAATTATGAGAAAAATAAAGTTGTATAATTCTATTCAAAGCGATAACAACCAATGGATGGTTCAATAAAAACTCAACGGATTACTAATTCACAAAGCACAATCAAGCGGACACATTCAGTTATCCTAGCTCATCATCATAGATTAGCAATGTAATTTCGAAACTGTCGAAGAAACAAAAAAAAAAACAGAATTAGGGGTTCTTTCAATAGGAATACATTTCACTAAAAGTAAAATACAATTTCCGATATTATTCTGAATCAATGTGGTTACTCAGAAAGTTCTTCAACTATTACACATTCAGTCCTAATTTGGAGCGTTCATATGTCTACTTAAAGGGTAAGGGATGAATTGAAAAACGTTTTTGAATACTATTCTGTTTGTTTTCAGAAGTCATTGAATCATGAAGTGTTTGTTTCCAGAATTTCAGCAAATGTTTACAAAGATGAAAAGAAAATACAAACAGAATATGAATTCATAATGTCCAGTCCCTTTTTACAAATATGAATTATATAATTCAACCAAAATACAACTTCTTCTACTCTAACAATACAAGTTCCTAAAGTATAAAAAATAAATAAATAACAATACAAAATGAACATAAGTTGCTGCTCCTGTGCAGGCTAGCAGCCTCCCATAACTTGAAATCCTACATTTTCAATCACTAATCTTAAAGTTAACTAACATGAACTCCATGTGCACTTTAAAGGATGAATGTGACCATTATAGAGGTCAGGTTCGACCCCTTTAGTGTTGTTTCGACAGTAGTGTCTAAATATATAGGGTCTGAGCCATCCAGACCAATATTTAAGCACCATTTATGGGATGAATCTGACCATTGGGGGTCAGATTCATTTCCCCATAGTGATGTTTTTTCTAATAACTCTACCATGACTCCTAATTACATAGATACATATTCAGCCACAGAATCACACAAGAGATAATGAAAGCTAAGATGAAACAGATTCAGGATAGACCTCAGAAATTGGAAACTCGACAACATACCTAACTTGTTAATACAATACTCAAAATTTAACACAAACAAAAGAAACATTCATATACATTTCAGCATCAAGTTTTGCACATGGATTTATACAAAAAAAGACTTAAACAAATCCAACAGATTCAAAAAAAAGGGCCATTGTTTCATACCTACAATTTTCATTTTAATGTAAAGTGTTACATACCTTTTAAGGAAAAGAAATAGCAAAAGAGATCTGGACCAAATAAAGGTCCAGGGAGAAGTGGAATCAACAGGGAAAAAGAAAGGCCAGCAACCAATGAGCAGCAGGTCAGCAGCAAATCAGAAACAAGAAAACAGAACCAGTAGGAAAAAACCCAGAGATTTGAGTGGGAATACTTAAAATTCTTCAAAAATCAGACTACCCCAAAAGATCAAAAGCAGACAACCAAACACTATACTAAGGAGTTTTTGTTCCCAAGGAAATCAGACTTTTTCTTTTCTTTGTTTTCTACTAATATTTTGGGAAAACTTTTTGTGAGCAGCAACAACTGTGTTTTTCTGTGTTTTTTTTAGATTTTCAGCAGTCCAAAGGGTTTCTCCAAAAAAAAGAAAGTCCCTTAATGGTAAAAGATGGGTGTATATATAAGGGGATTTGGGATAGGATATGTTTGGCATATTCCCTATCCAAATGGGCTGAAAATAGTACAAAGGCAGCTATCACCCTTATCCTTTGGGACAACTTCCCTCATTCTAGATGATTCTCAGCCCCTACAGTTACCTTATTACCCCTCTAAAATTTGATTTTCTAATTCTAGAAGGTTCTTGGGTTGTTACACCCAAGATTCCTTCAACTAAAAGTCCTGAAATACCCCTTAAAGTCCCTAGAATTACCCTTAGGTAACTAGGGTTAAGTTGGATTGGGGTTAACTATTAAATTGGGTTAGTTAATTCTAATTAGCTTACTTTAGTTAATTAATACTAATAGTTATTCCTAACTAGGATTAAGACTTAGTTAGTTAAGGGTTAGTTGATTAGGTTCTTAGAGTTAGTTTCCTAATTACACTATTGGCTATCTTAGCCTCAAAACTAATCGAGTATAATTACCTTTTATCACTCAATTAACTAATCAACTAGTCTAGGTGAATGATTAATCCTCAGATTATACTAAAATTAGGATGTGTAGAGGTACTTAGACAGTCAGGCCTTTAAAACAATCTAGCAATTTGGGCCAAGACTAAAGAAATCAGAAAGCAAGCTAAGGGATCGATTTACCTGGGATGGGGCAGTACACTTAGGGAAAACAATGAAGGAGAAAACATGAATCAACTAAACTAAACTATTCGTAATCAAAGTTAACAGGGAAACATGCAAGAAAACCTAATTATTCAATGATTAATCATATAACCCTAGTTATTAATTTGAAAAGAACAATTAACCCTAAATATTGCTATCACATAATCAAAGCATGCGTTTAGTAACTAAACCAATTAACAGGAAAGAATTGAAGGCAAAGACAGGAAAAAAAAGAAAGACGTAAAGCATGAACAAACAGTGATTCACATGTATGACTCTAATTGAAAAATTAATCTGGTAAGTTTCATTCTTAGAAGTTAAACCGGTAAATAAGTGAGTAACATGAGAACAAGGACTAAACAATTACAATTTTAATTGGAAAAGGAAACAAACAAAAGAAAAAGAAGACAAACAGAAAAAGAAAGAGGGATACCAGTGATGGTGTTTTGAACAAACTTCAGTGACTTGCCGGAAGTTGGCCGGATTCCGGCGAGGTTTGGAAATAATCCATACCCACACGAATCGATAGCTCTCACTAAGAGCAATCGACTCGTGTAGGTGTGAGTTATTGGAGATATTCAATTTGGCAGGGACGGTCTCTTTAGGGTTCTGAGTTCTTAGATTTAAGATTGAGGGAATTTGGGTGAGTTTTTGGGGAAAGCGACAGTGGGGTGTGGTTGAGGGGGACGTGGGGATTATCTAGTGAAAATCTGGGGTCGATTGGTGGTGCTCCGCCGCCGGAGGCGATTTCCGATCGGCAGAGCTAGGGCGGAAGACGGAGGAGTCAGGCGAGGCTAGAGAGATAAGAGAGAGACGGAGGGAGTCGTCTCTAAGGGGGTGTTAGGCTTCGAGTCAATTGGGGTAGGGGGTGCTTGGAACAGTTTTATAGTGGGGGTGATTTGAGTTTTAGGACCGTTGGATCAAGATGATCCAACGGCTGGGGGTTCGATGGGGCAAAACGGGGTCGTTTTGGGTGTAACGGGGCAAGCTGGGTAATTCTTTGGGCTGGGTCGTTTGTAGTGTAAAGACCCTTCTTTTGGGCTTGGGCAAATCAAGCCCAGGTCCTATTTTGATATATTAGGATTAATTAGGCCTAAATAAATATTAATTAACACTAACCTAATCAAATTCAAAAGAAAAAATGTAATAATTAATTCTATCCTTATTTTCATCTAATCATAGCTTAATTAAGAATAAAACAATTAACTTTATACTCTTAATTACACCCATGATTTATTGGATAAAAATAATTAATTTTAGTATTTAGTTGTCAAAACTACATTACATCAAATAACTATAATTCGTTTGTTATTTAATTCAATTAATTACAAACAATAAATTTATAATTTCTTGAAAATAGTAATGCACCTAATTATGCAATTTTAATAATTTTAAAAAAATGAATTATGAATATGCAAATGCAAACAATTCACAATTAATCACTAAAATATCAACAAAATTTGTAAAATTAATTTATTGTATTGAATTTTGTAGGAGTATATGGTGGGTCAAAATCACGTGCTCACAAACACTACTTCAAAGGGACCACTCCATTTTGTTTTTAGCTTGCCCCGGAAAAGACGCAACCGGGAGTTGAAGAGTAGTACCAAATCTCCCACTCTGAATTCCTTGTTCTTGGCATACTTGTCATGCAAATATTTCATTTTCTCCTTATACAATTAAGAGCTTGAATATGCATGAAACCTAAATTCGTCAAAGCTCATTGATATGTTCAACACGGAGATTAGCTGCAATGTCCCAATCAAGATTCAACCTCTTCAAGGCCCATAATTCTTTGTGCTCCAGCTCAACCGGCAAGTGACACACTTTACCATATACCAACCGGTACAGGAACATACCGACCGGAGTCTTGAATGCAGTCCTATAAGCCCATAGCGTATCATCAAGCTTTCTTGACTAATCGGTCCTATTGGCATTCACAGTCTTGGACAAGATGTTCTTGATTTCGCTATTTGAAACCTCTACTTGCCCACTAGCTTGAGGATGGTAAGGATTGGAGACCTTGTGATTCACCCTATATTTAGCAAGCAACGTATCAAAATCCCTATTACAAAAATGAGACCCCCCTCACTAATAATTGCCCGAGGTGTCCCAAACCGTGTGAAAATATTCTTCTTGAGAAAAGCAACTACACTACGGGCTTCATTCTTGGGCAAAGCCACGACTTCGACCCATTTTGAGGTATAATCAACCGCCACAAGAATGTAAGTATTGCCACACGAACTAACAAAAGGGACCATGAAGTCTATGCCCCACACATAAAATATGTTAACTTCAAGGATCGTTGTGAGGGGCATTTCATCCTTCTTTGATATGCCACCCGCTCTTGACACTCGTCAGATCTCTTCACCAATTCACTCACATCTTTATACAAAGTTGGCCAATAAAACTCACAACTCAAAACTTTAGAAGTTGTCCTTGCCCCACTGTGATGACCACCGTAGGGAGATGAATGAAAAGAATCAAGAATGCTCATTTGTTCTTCCTCGTGGACACACCGGCGAATCACTCCATCATTGAAAATTTTAAACAAGTAAGGCTCATTCTAATAGTAATCCAAACTGTCCCGTCTAAGATTTTTCCTTTGGTAAGAAGAGAGCTCACATGGGACAATGCCGACAACAAGAAAATTGGCGATGTCCGCAAACCAAGGCATATCATGCCTGGAAACCGAAAGAAGTTGCTCATCCGGAAAGCATCATTAATCTCGAGACCATCTTTTGGCCTTCCTTGCTCCTCTAACCGGGACAAATGATCGACAACTTGATTTTCGCTTCCCTTCCTATTCAACAATCTCAAGATCAAATTCTTGGAGCAACAAGATCCATATCATAACCCTAGTTTTGGAATCCTTCTTTGTCATCAAATAACGGAGTGCCGCGTGATCGGTGTGAACAATCACCTTGGCGCCCATGAGATAGGGTCTAAATTCTTCCATAGCAAACACAATGTCCAACAATTCCTTCTCCGTGATGGTATAGTTAACTTGGGCATCGTTCATGGTTTTGCTTGCATAATATACGGGATGAAATATTTTTTTTACCCGTTGTCCCAAGACCACTCCCACCGCCACATCACTTGAGTTACACATAAGCTCAAAGGGAGAGCTCTAATTTGGTGCGGTGATGATAGGAGTGGTAATTAACTTATACTTCAACAACTCAAAGGATTTCATACATTCTTCATTGAATTCAAACTTTGCGTCCTTCTCTAATAGCTTGCATAGGGGATTTACCACTTTAGAAAAATCTTTAATGAACCTCCGGTAAATTCCCGCATGCCCAAGGAAACTTCGAACTCCCTTGACGGAAGTCGGAGGAGTCTACTTGGAGATAACTTCAATCTTGGCTTTGTCCACTTCAATGCCATCTTTTGAGATCTTATGGCCGAGGACAATGCCCTCCTCGACCATGAAATGACATTTCTCCCAATTCAACTCAAGGTTAGTTTCTTCACCGGACGAGAACTTTATCAAGATTTTGCAAACACTCCTCAAATGAGTCCTCCAACCACACTGAAGTCGTCCATGAAGACCTCGAGGAAGTCCTCCACCATGTACGTGATCATCGCCATCATGCACCGCTGAAATGTAGTGGGTGCATTGCACAATCCAAATGGCATCCAAGAGAAGGCAAATGTCCCGTACGGGCAGGTGAAGGTTGTGTTTTCCTGATCTTCTAGGGCTATAAGAATCTGGTTGTAGCCTGAATACCCATCAAAGAAACAATAGAAAGCCCGCCCAGCAAGTCTGTCAAGCATCTGGTCCAAAAATGGCAATGGAAAGTGATCCTTTCGGGTCACCTTGTTCAATTTCCTGTAGTCCATACATACCCTCCAGCCAGTCATGGTCCGAGTGGGAATCAACTCATTCTTTTCATTTTTCACCACGGTCATACCACCCTTTTTCGGAACACACTGCACTGGTGAAGTCCAAGCACTATCAGAGATTGGATATATAACCCCAGCATCAAGCCACTTGATCATCTCCTTTTTGACCACCTTTTGCATCGCCTCGTTCAACCTCCGTTGATGCTCCACGGACAGTTTTGCATCATCTTCCAGAATAATTTTGTGCATGCAAAAGGCGGGGCTTATGCCCCGAATATCAGCTAGGGTCAATCCAATTGCTTTCTTTCTCCTTTAGAGCACTTCAAGAGTTGAGTCTACTGCACTTGGGTTAAACAAGAAGAAAGTATAACAGGTAAAGTACAAGCAGGGACCAAGAATTCATACTTGAGGTGTGGTGGGAGAGGCTTCAACTCCAAGGTTGGTGGCTCCTCGATCAAGGGCTTTGTCGGTGGAGTTTTCCGATTTTCCAAATCCTAAAAGAGCTTGTGGGGTCCATAAGAATAGGATTCCATTCCTTGTAATGCATTAGTGCACTCAACCAAGCCATCTGTCACAACATCCTCATGGTTCAATAAGACTGCTTCCATGGGATCCTCCACATTGATCATTGAGCTTGTATTAGTAATTATCACCTCGGTTACTAGATCCGCAAAAGAGCACACCTTCGTACTATTTGGCTGCCGCATTGATTTGCATATATGGAAAACGACCTTTTCATCACCCACTCGGAAGGTGATCTCACTGGCCTCCACATCTACCAAAGCCTTCCCCGTTTCTAGGAAAGTTCTTCCCAAGATAATTGGCACCTCATAGTCGACTTCACAATCCAATATCACAAAATCCACAGGCAATATAAATTTGTCGACCCGTACCAAAACAACATCAATAATACCCAGGGGCCGCTTCATAGTTCTATCCGTCATTTGAAGTTTCAACGAAGTTTCTCTCGGTTGGCCAATTCCTAAAGTTTTAAATACAGAGTAAGGCATCAAATCGATACTAGCACCTAAGTCACATAATGCCTTTGCAAAGTCCGCACTACCAATTGTACAAGGGATAGTGAATGCGACGGGATCCTCTAGTTTGGGTGCCATTGAGTGCACAATTGCACTCACTTGGTGGGTCATTTTGATTGTCTCGCACTCCATGGATCTCTTTTTTGTCACCAAGTCTTTCATACACTTGGCGTACCCCAGCATTTGCTCAAGAGCCTCAACTAGTAATACATTGATAGACAAACTCTTCATCATTTCTGTGAACTTCTTGAATTGATTCTCATTCTTCTTCTTTTCCAATCTTTAAGGATAAGGAGGAGGAGGCCTAGGTAATGGGGCCTTGGCTTTTGGCACAACCGGCTCCGATATGTCAATTACGTGTTCCCTAGACGGGTTCATGTCATTTTGTGTTTCCTCCTCATTGTCATTGATGTCAATCCTCACCTCACCATTCAACGGCTCTTCACTCACTTGCTCAACCTCAATATGAACATCATCTTGTTGCAATTCATCATCATCACATACAACCCTCTTTTTCCTGGAGGTACTTGCTTCACCACCTCGACCACTCCTTGTGGTCACTGCCATTGCATGTCCGGTGTTGTTGTTCCCACCCTTTGGGTTCACCACCGTGTCACTAGGTAGTGTTCAAAGCTTGCGATATTTTCCCCATTTGGACCTCAAGATTGATAATGGAGGTAGTGTGGGAGGAAATTTGAGCATCCAAATCCGCATTCCGCTCCATCATCTGTTTAAACATATGCTCAATTCGTCCCATATCATTGGTTGACTTACTCGGACCTTGGGATTGATAGGGGGTGGATTGTTGGGTTGTTAATACATTAGGGGCCTTGGAAAGCACGACCCTCGATTACCGTTTCCACCCCAATTGTTATTATTATTCCCATTCCAATTATTGTTGTTGCCTCCCCACTACTGATTGTTGTTCCCCCAGTTGTTAGAGTTGTTATTGTTGTTCTAGTTTCCTTGCCCGTGATTGTTCCAATTTTGGTTGTTCCCCTGAGATCTCCACTGTTGGTTTGGATAATTGCTCCTTTGTCCTTGGAAATTGTTTGCATACATCACATCCTCATTCTGCTCATCATATGAATCATCATTGTTGTATCCACTCACACCTTGCTCACTTGGATCATTATGGCTTTGCATTTGTTGGCCACGTTGTCTTCGCTTGTTGACCAATATATTGACCCTTTCCATAGCATGGACTTGCTTTGGTCCTTGGATTTGCTGAAGTTGTGCCTTGGCAAGTTGGTTCATAGTTGTTAGCTCAGCAATGGCTTGCCCATGGTCTTGAAGTTCTTTATGAAGATTAATCACACTCGGGTCACTTTGGGGCACATTAGCCCGACTTTGCCATGCTGACGAAGTGTCAGCCATTTCATCAAGAATGTCACAGGCTTCAAGCTTCATGAAGTTCCCCCCAGCTAATTGGTTGACCAAACACTAATTGGTCGTGTTTATGCCCCAGTAAAATATTTGTTGAATCATAGCTTCTGTCATGTCGTTATTGGGGCATTCCTTGACCATCGTTCTATATCTCTCCCAAATCTTATGGAGGGGTTCGTTTGGTTCCTGATTGAATGCAAATATTTCATCCCTCAAAACTTCCATGTGTCCGGGTGAGAAAAACTTAGCAATAAACTTGTCCGCCAACTCATCCCACGTAGAGATGGAATGGTTGGGAAGTCGTTCAATCCAATCCAGTTCTTTCCCTCTAAGAGAGAAAGGGAATAGTCTAAGCCTCAAAGAATCCTCTGACACGTTGGTTTGCTTGCTTCCCCAACAGGTATCCACAAATCCTTTTAAGTGTTTGTAGGCATTCTGATGGGGAGCACCTGTGAAATATCCTCGCTGCTCCAATAATGTCAACATGACATTTGTAATTTGAAATTGCCCGTCCGGATTCTGGGTGGGACAATTGCACTGACATATCCCTCATTTGGAAGAACCCGAGGAGCTGCTCTTGGAGGAGGCGGGGGAGGGTCTGGGATATTTTCATTGGCATTGGCCTAACGGACTCGTCTTTGAGATTGAGGTACTACATGCACATCATCATCCCCGTTATCATCTACCTCATCCCCCAGTATAACATTGCTGAGAGGATCAACCATTAGTACCTCAAGCGATTGAAACACACAAGTTAGTAAAATAGAAGGAAAGAAAAAAAATCTACACAACTAATCAAATTGATGGACAACACTGTTTAACTCCCCATCAACGTCGCCAAAAAGTGGTCGAGGAGATACCTATACCACTATAGAATGTCAAGGCGGGGTCAATGTATCTTTTACCCGATAGGATCAGGATCGAAATCCACGGGGAGTTAGATGATTGGAGTAGAGTTCCTATTCGACTTAGCAATGTGTATTACTCTTAACTACTCTTCTAAACATAGGTTGTTTTGATTCTATACTAATACTAAATATTGCTACTAACAAGCTAGCTACAATATTTTTGTGAAGGTTTTATCAAGTTATAAAGGGCACTAGGGATGCAACTTACACCTAGGCGAGTACCTAACGGGATCTAGAACCTAGGATAAACTTGTTGGTTACGGGCTCGTGATATAACCTCACACTCAATTACTCACCCTATACCTCTCGGTAGTTTGTATGACTTTGCCCAAATTGGCTTTCTCAAGTCTAATTGGGTGTTTCAACAAAGCAAGTGAAATTGGCTCAAGTCGGGTATTACTATCTCTAGTTTCTATCCATTAATCAGGGCTATCAATCTCTTGGATTCACCCCAATTCCTTGTTAGCCTATTTTACCTAAACTTGGGTCATCTTTCTCAAGAACAACCCTAATAAAAAAGGCATGAATCAGTGTTTACAACCACTAGTTTAGTATATTAAGCATGAAATAGGCTAAATATCACTGACTCAATGACAAGTAGAACCTAAAATTAAATACCCACACTAGGGTTGGGTCACAACCCTCGCTAATGGGTCTAGCTACTCATATTCATTGAAGAAATCAAAATAGTAGATGAAATTAAAGCCATAAATGTCAAATACAAAGATAAGATCTAAGATTAAGAGTGAAATCTATTCTAAAGTTACTCAAAAAGGTAAAAGGCTGCTATCCACGAGCTCCCTGAAACATCAGATACCCTAAAAATGAGAAAAAGAACAATTTATACACAGCTGAAAATAATGGACAAAAATGCCCCTACGGAGGTTCCGCTGTCAGCGGAAAACTAAGCGCTCTAGCAGAACAGCTTCCGCGACCGCGCATCTATGAGCGTGGACCGCGCTTCTTCAACTAGAAATTTATCTGAACCGTGTTTCTGCTCCCAGCGGAACTGGATAGCGCGACAACGACATTTTAACGCTGACCGCGCTCTTGTGAAGGACCACTTTTGATAACTCTCTGAACTTGACATTCCTATCTTAGAGGATTTCCCACAACAGCCGCTCTTTAGGTTTCGCGGCCGCGCTTTTATTGCGCTCTCAGTGGTTCCAAAGGGGGTAAAATCCAGCTCTCTGAATCTGTTTCCGCTGCAGCTCTTAGTATTCCGCCCCAACGGTCAAGCTTCCGCTGCAGCGCTTCTGTTGAGTCCATGGCCTGTGCAAGTTTGGTTCCTGTTTAAGTTAGTTTTGGCCTCTTTGCCTCAATTTGATCCAAACCCTGCAAATAAGCACCTTGCATTAGTTTTCGAGGGTACCTTAGTGTATTTTTGCCCAAAACCTAAGCAAAAGAGAGTAAATAGTAGGTGAAAATCCCTAGTTATCAATATTGTTGGTGCGTGATATCATAAAACGACGGCAAACGATACAATCTATCCAAAAATTGTATTCATCAAACGATACAGTACAATACAATACAATATGATACATTATGAAACAATACATAACAACCCTCCAAACAAGCTGTAAAAGAACACTTTATGTTGTAGTTTCTAATAATTGTAACCATATAAACTCTAGAATGTAGTATACCACAAATATTTGAATATATATTCCCCCCCTCCCCCCTCCTCTCTCTCTCAAATTTAGTTTTCCTTATCTTTTACTAATAAAAATCCAGCAAACTCTTGGTCGTTTTACTAAAAAAAAAAAAAGGAAAACTTTAATATTGCTCAAAAGTGCACACGCCTCATTCACTTCCTTATTGTGGGTTTTCGAGAAATATTTTTTAAATGGTAAAATGCAAAACCGGTCGATTAGTTAAATTATATATATAATACTTTTAACTAGCGAATACAATTAAACAGTCAGGACGTGCGATGATATGCTGTTTCATATGATAATAATAATGCAAAATAAATTCATTTGACGAGTTTATTTTCAAGTAAAAAGTGTATTCTGTGAAGCCTCTTGGCTCTCTGCCTCTCAATTATACAAGTATTTAAGACATTTTGCTTGTTAACATATTAAGCATGAATTATTTGCATTTCATAGATGTATATGTAAAACCGGGCCCACCCCTTTCATGAACTGATCGAGATAATTTGATAGGTTAAGGTTCGACTCGAACCAATAGAGAATCGAGGTTGGAGGTTACGCCGTCAAAGCTTGAGCCCTGAGGACCGAACAAAATCGAGATTGAGAGAAATTTGCTGAGACGGATAACGTAAAGACGAACTAACCAAGATCGGGCGTAGACCACGACGAAGATCTCCACATGTATCAAGGATAGACCGATTAATTATCCAATCATGAGATTTCTTACTTCATTTAGAACTGTACTAAGAGTAGGGCTCCCTTGTTGTCGCACCCCCCTTTTCCCCCTCTTTGCAGCGGAAGTCAGGGTTTCGACATCCATTGGGACAACTCATTTCCTTTTGGGAAAGGGGTACAGATGTTGAAGAGTCGCCACCTAACAAATTTAAGGTGCGTTAGGGCACCTATTGCAAATAACTTGTAAAAATCGATTTGTGTTACCAGAGATTGGGTAAGGGCTTGAAATTACCTTGAGGGGAAGGTGTTAGGCACCCCTCGAGGTCCACAACGGTAGGTCCCGAAAAAACTTATTTTGTGAATTAGTTATTTAACAAATAAAACAGTCTAAGAACACATATGTATAAAAATAAGGGAAGTCCTAAGTTTATTAGCCTATAGGATCACATATGTACAATTCCCGGTAAACCTTCCTCAACTAGAGGGGTTACACGTGGCATTAGCGCACATGTCATCATATCCTTTTACTACCCAATTACCCTCCCCTTAGCGGTTATATACGCAGTTTTTTATTAACAAACTCTACGCGTGCATTACCCGTCCCTTCCTTATGGAATTGGAGGTCTTTAGGACCTCTAATTTTAGGCAGTTCTAGACTCTCCTAAGGTATTTAAAAGGAGAAAAATCTAAGAGACAATAAAGAACAAATAGGACTATCAAGTAAAAGAACAGTTAAGGGGGCTCACATTTACCTCCTCAAATAAGCAGACAATTAGCACGTCTCAAACAACAAGATTTCAGATGTTTCAGAAAGGTCCTAAAACAGGATATCTAGGTGATCATGACAAGCAGAGAATATGCAGCATTGTGTTAAGGCGAAGCGATAGAAACCTAATCAGTATTCCTACTCATTCTAGAATTTGGGCAGTTCACAAATAAGCAAAGCATAGTTTCACAATTTTTATAAGATTTTAATTACCTACAGGCTTGCCTGGGCATGAATCGAAGATACCCTATAACAATGTTGTCTAAAATGTAATCAGAACTCTAGAAATCGATTTAAAACAAACAGCTTGAACTTATTAAGTACTATAGGCATGCTTGTCTAGGTACTGAACACTACGAAACTGGTTTCATACACATTTATCACTATAACATGATATCTAAGTGTTTGTGATTGCTTTTAAACACTCTTATAGACAGGATAGTTGCTGATTTATACGACATAGGCGTGGTTTTAAAGAGACTGCAATAACAGTCCTAAAGCAGGGTTTCTAATCCACATAAAGAATGGACGTTTTGTTAGGCAGAATTATAACAGTAACTTAATAACAAAATTTCTAGGTGGTCAATGATTATGTAGAAGCAGAAATTCGTAACAAATGACACTGTGCCTATAACATATTTTCCAGTATGCCAACCAATCCTAAAGGCATAGTTTCTAAAGCAAGTAAACATAATAAACCCAAGGCATGATTTCTAATGCAAGTAAACATAACAAAACTATGGCATGATTTCTAATGCAAGTAAACATAATAAACCTAAGAGCATGATTTCTAATGCAAGTAAACATAATAAACCTAAGAGCATGATTTATAATGCAAGTAAACATAATAAACCTAAGAGCATGATTTCTACCCTCCCCACAAAAAATATATAAGAATCTCTCCCCTTTTTTTACTAATTTATCCAATATCTGTTTACAAGGATTATTATTACAGACCATAAATAAATGAATTACATAATAAATAAAGCTATGCTATAGGGAGCCTGAGTAGGCCCAAAGTGAACCCGGAAATACTAGGCCTTCAAATAGTCCAAGATGCCATAGTCTCATAGTGTCCAATAGGGGTATCCTGGTGCGTCAAAGTTCCCAAGGGCCTCAAGAACCCCAGGCAATGCTCACACCAAGATCTTTTTAAAAATGTAAAAGTGGTTATGTGCACTGTGGAAAGGCCATCCCCAGTGTGCCAGAGTTCGGAGGAATCTCATAGATTCCTAGGAAGTACAGACACTGGAGCGGCAGAACTTAAGTAATCTAAGAGTAGAAGTGAAAGTGCTTGACATTGTTGAGATGACTCTTGGAAAATAGTATAGAGGTAAAATCTTGAGGAGTGACAATACTTTAGGAGTAGAAATAGTTTAGAGAACATATTAGGAATGAAAGACATGTTGAAAACCTTTTGAGGGAAAGGAAGATTCAGCAAACAACATCATAGTCATAAAAGCATCACATTGCCCAGATTCAACTTCAGCTAATTAGTTCTAAGTGAACAAACAGTTACACCAAAGGGAGCAGGGGTTGGGAACACAAGATGTTTGAAACAGAAACACATAAGAAGAAGAGTGAAGGCAGTCATGTTAGTTAATAGGGACACAGAGCAAGCATGAATTATCTGAGGCATACTGATTTAAGGTCTAAACATGAATCACTCGAATCTCACAATCATACTTAGTGATAGGGTAAGCATGATACTTTAAGACAAGAGACAAGAAGGCCTAGGATTTAAACACTGCAATAAACATATTGGTTAAGCATAATGATACATAGGTCTGGACACAGAGGTAGTAATGCTGAGTAATACAAAAAGAGCCACATAAATTCAAACACACAAAGTAGCCATACTAGTTGGGGTTACAGGACAGGGAAGACACAAAGTAGACATGTTGTTTTAAGACCATATTGAATACTCAAGCGGATCTGATTAAAGCACTGAACAAGAGAGGGTGAAACTTAAGCATACTGATCAAAGCAGCAAACAGGAAAGGACAATTAAGCACACAAGCAATTAAACTTAGTGCAGAAAGAGACATGGATTTAACAGCTATGGAGCAACAAGGAGCACAAAGATTCAAACTTTACATTAAAAGGAATGGCATTAGGAGAAGAAACATACCAGTTAAGGATGCAAAAGCAGAAAGTAAAGTAGGTAGAATTCCACAATCTAGCCTTGGCTTTCAGCCGGCTAGACAAGCAATGAGCACAAGTAGCAGAAAGAGAGAGGAGAGAAAGTTTGTGTGTGTGTGTTTGAACTACTGTTCGTGTGTTTGAGAGGTAGAATAAGAGTGTATATATAGCACTTAGGGAGTAGAACAAATAAGGTAAAGAGAATCAGAAGTCAATCAATTAAGGACAATCAAATAATCACTGAATCAATTCCCATAAGGGAGTCCAGAATAGACCTCTTATTTTGGGGCTAATCAATTAACGGTCACAACAGGAGGGTTAATCAAGGCAAAGAATCCAAAATCATGCCATATAAAGAGTAAGTAAAAATCCCTAAACTTCTGTTCATTAATTAATGCAAGTAAAATAGGAAAACATGTCATAAATAAGGAAACAAATAAAGTTTCAACACACAAAGGGTAATTAATAGGAAATAATCAGTAAAATCTTCGAAGAATACTGATTTTATGGGAAAGAATTACTCAGGTTCCTTGCATAGAAATCAACTAAGTAAAACCTCACAGAAATACAGGTTTTAACAAGAAAAGCAGGTTTAAACCAATAATAGAGATCAATTAGGGCAAAAATCCCAAAGAAAACTGGATCTAACAGGGAAAACATTTGAATCCCTAAATAGAGCCAGTTAGCACAATTGATTTCCAGAAATCACCATAATAAACGAAAGAAGAAGAAGTCAGTATAACCACTAGAAACATCTAGGGCAAAAATGATTCAAGATGATGAAGAAACAATTAATTAAACACTGAGAAGTTAGGAAAATCTTTTGAAGAAAAATATGGAATGAACCCTAGTTTTAGAGAGAGTGATTAAAATCGAAATAGTTAATTAAAACTAGAGATTTTTAAAGGAAAACACTCAATAACACTCGAATCTCCTCATATTTATAAAGATCTGAGAAGAATCGAACAATAATGAACTAGGGTTTTCAGAAAATAGTAGAGACGAAGAGAATCTGTCAAAAAACCATGGATTCGTACCAAAAAAAAGAAGGGAAATCCATAATTACAAATGAAAATTGCTTGAGACCGGCCGGTAAACAAGTTTCAAATCAGAACAGGTTGGCTTTCCTTGAGATATTCTCAAGGACTCATGAAATCAAAGAGCCATGGAGTATAGGAGACCAGAGGTGGTCGGAGAAGGCACGAAAACACCATAGGAGAGAGGTTCTCGTCGGTGACGACGACTAGGTCTAGGATGAGTTGAGAAAGAACTGGAGGGGTGAGGGAACGAGTGACGGTGGATTGAGAGAAATGGGAGGGGTTAGGGTTAGTTAGGGGCTAATTAAGGTAGGTTTAATTGTGGACCGTTGATCAAAATGATAAACGACCACGGTTAAACGGGGCTATTGCGTCGGGTGTGTGCAGATTGGGCCTAAGGGGTTTTGGGCTGGCATTAAAGGGTTAAGTCTGAAATAAAAAAGGCTATTTGTTAAATACTCAAATAATTGATAAAATATTTTATAAAAATAATTAACAGATTATAAAAAATATTTTTCATGCATAGAAATGCTTCAAAATAATTACTCAGTATTTAAAAAATGCAACAAGCTATTTTCTGGTAAAATAATATAATAATGCATGCATGGGCTATAATTGC
>ML287499.1:124420-161087 GCA_005239495.1 Nicotiana undulata | reverse complement strand
AGTTTGCGGAAAAGTAATTGCAGAAATAAAAGAACACAACAATTTTACGTGGAAAACACCTGGATCAAAAGGTGAAAAAAACACGACCTACTTCCCAGTAGGATTTCCCAAACTCTTCACTATGTCAATGAGCTAAACAACATTTAAAAAATAAACTCTTTTGTAAACCTAAGGACTAACTCTAATCCCTTTGTGGCAAACTAGCATCAAGCTAATTGCGACAAAATTCAAGTTAACTCTAACTTGAACATTGTGTACCTATTACAATTGCTTCTAGATTAAGCTGAAAAATACAATGTATAATCACCTACTACAAACAACTATACTCAAAAGACAACAGATGGAACTGGTTCTTCGAGCTGGTTAGAGTAGCTTTTGAGTCGCACAAGGATTCTTGACACGAATTGCTTGCAAAATTGCTTTGGTAATTTTGCTTTCAATTCTTATTTCACTTTTGTGTTTGTGCGCTATTTATTTAGTAGGAATGCTTCAACAATTTATAGAACCAGTAGTTGAGATGTTGTTGTTCAGTTCTGATGCAACTCTTCCTTGGTGGAAGAATTTGAGTTTATCTCAACTTCCTTGATCATCCTTTATCTTGATGCTATCCTACCTGAATGCGAAGTCCATATCCTTATCAATTTGCAACCTTTTCGCTTAGGAGATAACCCCTTAATTCAGAGATAATGTTTATCTCCTGCACCTGGACTCTTCTCGTGTCAACTGGTCTGCTTGACTATGTTTGGTCTGATGGACCTGGTTCAACTGTGTTGTCATTTGTCATTCTCCAAAACCATGCAGTGACTTGATTCAACATAGGTCTAACATAGAAAGGCCCATATCGGGTTTCACTTGTCACGTGGAAAGGATCATAAGAGTTGGAGTATCAATATGGAGAAAAGTTTCCTAGCAACTGGAATGTGGCACACCTCAAGAGATACTATTGCTGATGAACATCGCATGTACTGAAAGTATATGTTGCACTCTTTTTCTCTCCATCTAGTTTTTGTACCAATTGTTATTTTCTGGTAAGGTTTTTATTGAGGCAACAACGGAAAGAATACTGCTAAGGAAGTTTCAATAGCAACAATAAGACCTTCTAATGACAAGACACACAAGCAAAGAACCACTCCGGAACAGTTAGATAGTCTATTGCTCGATAGCAAAGTTCCTATCGGGATCGAACAAAGATTACCTGACCGTTCATAAGTGCAAGCCACTGGGGGATTATTAGATAATATTTGGCTCGATAGCATAAATTCCTAAGGGGAAGTAAAGTTTGTTATCGAACTAAAGATTATCTAGCAATTGACTAGTGAAATCCTCGAATGTGTAAAACTTCCACTATTCAAACACGCATTGTTAGCATTCAAACGCTGGGGGGAATGGTATGAGGATACGACAACAACGACTATCGCTTTGATCGGAATACGAAATCCGAAAACATAGTTGTATTATCGGGACCGGGCACTGCGCGGACAACCCCGTAGAAGCTAGTTGTACAAATAAGATACAAGAAGTGGAAATTTCTTTGAAGCACAACAAATGCTTATGAACTTTTAAAAATTGAAGGGATAAAGTAAAGTCCTTTTATTTCTATCTTGTTTCTTGTTTGAACGATGAATTTATTTTGTCATTTGAAAGTTAAACAAGTACTTCAAATTCTAGTGACGTAATGAACATCAGACGTCCTCTTCAAGAGCACCGTAAACATAAGAGGGCCCTCTCTTATAAAAATCTCCACGATAAAGGGTTGATTTTAGAAGAACCTGTGCCCGAAATCCAAACACTTTCGGGGGGAAATACACCCAAAGCCTTGCATGATTAGGCGCAAAAAGTAAATTTTGCGCAAAACACTTAATCGAAAAAGGACGCAAAGATCAAACTTGCATAAATGCTTAAACGGAAGTACGCAGAAATGAAAACTTATACAATGTTTGAGCAAAAAAGTGTTTTTATTTACAATGAATGTTCCATACAGTACAAGTACAAAAGTTGGAAAAGAAATCAAAAACTAAGTTGTTGAATCTTCGAAACCCGGAGGAAGAGAAGCATTCGCGCCCCCACGAGAAGTGGATAGATCCGCCGGCGGTTCGATGTCTTGGACTTCATCATTTTGACCTTCAGATCATCCCCTTCCCGTTCCTCTTCAATTCCCTAGAATTCAGAACCGAAACCAGAAGAATCGATAGCATCAAGCCTCGCCGGAAGACCCTTTTTAGCAATTGACTCCAGCTCACGGGCTTTAGCGATTTCGGCATCAAAGTCTATGATACCCGCTTAGCCTCTTCCGAGGTTTTTCTCCTCATGTTGTACATAGCATATGTTTTTTCAACGGCGAGGTAAGTCGTTCGGTGCTTGAGTTCTTATTAGATTTGTCAACCTTAGTAGAATGATTTTCTCGCGCGGATCTAACCAACTGGAGGCTGACATCGAGATATCGAACAGTAGAGCTGAAAAGTCTATTATGCTCAATGGTCTTCTTATAATTCTCCTCTAACTGGGCATACTTCACCTCGGCGGCAACAAACTCTTCAGTTTTGGAGTTCAGGTCCGCCTCAAAATTATTTAATCTTTTAGCTAAGGCAGCCTCTCGATTGGATGCACCTAAAACGGCACTATGGAATTCAAATTATTTGGCCCTAGCCTCTTCAAATTGAACCCTCAACATGGCGATCTCATGGCTAAGGGTCTCTAGTTCTTGCTCACTTTGCTCCAACTAAGCCTCTAACACAATAACCTCAGCAGCTTTAGCTTCCAGTTTTGAGAGGCGAGCAACAGTTTGGTCCCGCTCAACAAAAGTCGATCCCGCTCGAAGGTAAGTTCCTCTTTAACTTGAATTAACCTTTGGAGGCCCTCAGAAGCAAGAAAATTGGAATTCAAAGCGAAAAGTGCCAACTCAAAATACTATTATATCAAAGTAAAAGATATAACAAAGAAAACGAATAATATACCGTTGCAGCGTTGTGCGTAGCATTGTTCAACAAAAACTCTCATGAGAGAGCTTGTGTCTTTTCCCTATCTTTTTCTGAAGCCAAAGGCTTCAATAGTTAGCAACTTTCATCAGTTGGGTCAACATATTGCATCCGGGAAAGGCCGGGAGAATAATGGTCCTCCTCATTTGCGGATCTTCTGAAGGGGAGGCATAATTTTGCCCCAAGCTCCCATGAAATGGGGATGGGGGAGAGGAACATCCTCTTCTCGTACAGCTGCGACCGATGGAGATGATGTAACAATTGCCGGTTTTAAAGGAAGAGTTGGTGAAGAAGGAGATGAAGCTGATGGCGTTGAAGGATGAGAAGTGGTTGCGGCAAGCGCAATGCTGGTTGTTGGTTGCTCGTCAACCGAAGATGGCGGGGACCCGGTACTCGGCCTCACGGTATCGAGCGCATCGATTGGGGTGAAAAAGCGGGAATTGGCATTTTCCACCATCTCATACTCCTCCTAGAGTGCCGAGGAATCGTCCTCGGTTGTTGTGACTAACTCAACAGATTGAGCAGTATGTTCAGTTGAGGAAGATCGTCGTCTTCTATGTAGAGAAGCCCCCTCCTCGTTGGCTTCCCTATCATTTTCAATCATGACGGTGTTTATGGCCATCCCGAGCAGGGGGTCATCACCATAACTTCCGGAGATGACTCGGGAGTGACATTCTTCGTAGTCTTATTCTTTCCCCGGGTTGCGAAGGAACGTCTTTTATTTGGTTGTTTTTTCTCTGGCCGGGGACTCCGAGAAGAAAATCTCGCACCAGAATCAGGCCCGGAGACACCTATCTGTGTAAAAGCCTCCTGCAACAATCTCACCGCATTAGCAGGATTAGCCAAAATGTCCTCCTCGGGGACGACAACTGAGCCCTGGTGTAGACCTGAATTAAATAGGATAGAACGGTCAAACAACTTCCTTATATGAAAAGGCAAAAGCAAGATGAGTTCGACTTACCATGATTTTTGGCCTTCCATCTGTATTTAACGGATAGTTCTTTCCATGTGCGGGTTTCAGGTGCAGTAAGCCCAAATTTTTCTGGACCCATTGGTCCAAGCCTTCAACCCTAGGTGGAACCCACTCAGTTGCTGAAATAAGTAAAAGATGAAGGGTCAATAATGATATGGAATGATCTTTAACATAAGAAGAAACAAATGATAGACTTACAAGTGCGGTTCCATAATTCTAGAAAGGCTGGAGCCGTGACCGGGATGATGTCACTGGTGGAAAACTGAAATGAACTGTTCCATCTACACGCGATCGTTGTTATCATCCACGCTGGATAGCAGAGCATGGTGGCCGCGCTTTCTGAAATTTATCATTCCCCCGCGGAAGATCTTTGGGGAATAAAGGTTCATCACTCGAGTTAGGGTTAACTCTTCTCCCATTTCCTAGCTCAGGCGCCGAAGACAAGCGATTGTCTTCCACACCGAAGGACTTACTTGTTCCAAGCTGGTAGTTGAGGTAGAACTCCACGATGACGGATTCAAGCTCTCCTCTCAAACAGAGCGCTCCCAAGGTGAATAGATACGTGTAAAAATACATAAAACTCTTCTTGGGTAAGGTTATCCGCTCCGCCAGGTAGGGAGAAATTACGTCCAAATATTGATAATGACAATGTTTCTTCACATCGGGGATACTGGAAGGACCGATGGAAGAAGGGTATACGCTAACAGCCCACGTGCGAGGGTGAGAAGAAGGATACTTCTCTTCAAAATCTTTGGTAGTGACTAGACTCTTTGGGACGATGGTGTTCACCGTAGGAGAAGCAACAACATCAGCTTTACCTTTATTCTTTGAAGAACTAGGGTTTCTGGAAGAAGGGTCCATTTTTTATCAGAAGGAAGGTTTTCTCTCTCGAAGAAAGTTAAAGAAAGGTTAAAGACAAAGTAGGAGTTGAGTAAAGAAAGTTTGAGAAAATTTAGAGTATTGTTAAGTGTGAATGAAGGAGGTTGATGCATATAAGTAAAGGTATATGCAACTAATTCTAAGTGGGATGACGCGTGTACGGGGCATTAAATGCATAGAGACGTACGTCTAATCAACCGTCCGAAACTTTTCAGTCAAAAAAGATGTTTCTACCAACTTCTCGGTGATACAAAGTTATGCCACCGTAAAGCAGGGGTACTATCTGTATGGAGTAAAATATGTTTATATTAAATGATCGCATGAGGAAGTGATACGTGGAGCCGAAGACAGAAGATAGTTGAATACGAAGGCAACGATCCTGTCTGTTACCAGAGAAATTGATATTCATATATATGAAAGAAATGTCTGCCACCTGACAGCATTTAATGAGGAATATTCTACAACATTAAGTACACGGCACGTTACAAGGAATATAACATTCAATGTATGTCGTTACATATTCTTAAATGACTCTCATAATTGACATTAAAGAGGGGTTTGGTCCTAGGATCTTATTCCATAGGTGCAACAATAAATAATGAGATAGATTATTATTGCAGAGGATACAAATTTTCAGATAAACATACTCAAAAAGGGATCGGCTCCTGCCTATACCACTAAAGAGTAGCAAGTACGAGGGTTAATGCAGCTTTTACCCGAAGGGTCGGGATCGATTTTCACAGGGAGCTATATATGTTGGAGTTGAGTGTCTAAGTGATCTAGTAGCGCGGTGTGTTCTCAATTGCACTTCTCATCAAATGGGGTTTGCAATTATACTATGGTTTTAGCTTAACTGAAATTACGAACTAGCTAACTAATATCTTTTTGGATGTTTTCTCAATAGATAAAGGGACTAGGGCTGCGACTTTCTCCTAGTTGAATACTTGACGGGATCTAAAGTCTAAGGCAAAGACATTATGTTGGGGATTTTGATATAGCCAATGCACGGAATTACTCACTCTATACCTCTTGGTAGCTTGAGTGACTTTTCCCTAATTGACTCCCTCAAGACCAATTGGGTGTCAAAATTGTGCAAGCAATATAGGCTCAAGTCGGGTATTACTATCTCTAGGTTTAACCCTTTAATTGGGACTATCAATCTCTTGATTACACCCCAATTCCTTGTTGGACTCATTTTCCTAGATTCAAGTTCTCTTTCTCAAGAACAACCCAAGTCAAATAGGCACAAATTAGTGTTTGCAACCACTAATGTAACATGAAAAATACAAATCAGCCCAAATATCAACTACCCATAAACATCTAAGCCTTAAATCAAAAGACCCATCAAATACCCACACTAGGGTTGAGCCACAACCCTAGCAAATGGGCCTAGCTACTCATAATAATGAAAGAAAATAAAAAAATAGATGAAGAATAACCTATAAGATTTAATTACAAGCTAATAATTGAAGATTCAATGATAAACCAACTATAAAATTACTCAAAATAGTCTAATACAGCCGTTCACGAGCTCTTCTGAAAGTTAGAGTACAGAAGATTCCCTAAAAATGAGAAAAGAAAGTATTTATACTAGGCCGAATTTTCAGGACAAAAGTACCCCTGCGGGGTACCGCGGACCGCAAGAAATGGAATGTGGCAGCGGTGAGGCTTTTTGGCTTCAAACTCTGCTCTCTGAACTTGGCCACCGCGGGTCGCAATTGCTTCTACTGCGTTCCGCACAAAAAGGACCGCGGACCGCATTGACATTAACCTCTCAACTCTCTGAACCCCATCCTTGCGGACCGCAAAAACTCGATTGCGGCCGCAGTGAGTCCACTGCGGTCCACACAAAATGTTTTGCGGCTGCAATGCTTGAGTTTCCAAAATATGCACCTCTCTAAATCTCCTCACTAAATGGAATGCGGCCGTAGTGGATCTATTGCACTGTGCTTGGACTTGTTCTTGGTACTTGTGAATGTTTCGCTCCTTTTTGAGCTGGTTTTGACTAATTGTCACCTTTTTTACCAAACCTGCAATCAAGTACAACATGTAAGCCTTTGAGACTATTTGTATACATTTTTAATCAAAACTCAAGTAAGAAGGAGTGTAAGGTGAACTATAATCCCTAGTTATCAACACTCTATTCAAAGCTCAATTTAATTTTATCTTCTTGTTTATTAGTATCGTTGCTATTGTTCCTGGAAGCCCTGTTCTCGGAATTACTATGTCTGCTATTTTTTCTCCATCTTAAGGCTAAGTGTTAGATTTTTATCTAATTGATCTATTATTTTAATTAGGATCAAAATAATTTATTTATCTATAAATCACATATAAATTCAACTGTACCGTTTTAACGAGTAAACACTAATCTGCTATAGTAAATTAATCTGCATTGATAGCGCAAATAAAATATTTTATACAGTATATAACTTAAATCCTTGTCATATTATACGGCCGCTAATATCGCATTGCACTGTTGAGCGTACGAGATATGCAGTTATATTATATTGATTATATTAGCAAAACAAGACTGTATGAAATTAATAAACTAGTGAGCCAAATCTAAGATTCAACTCCGTGATTAGTGCAGCTTCCTGATCTCTGCGGGCCAAGCGGTCCTTTAACACCTAACACACGACGTCAAATTTGTTTTAAAAATTATATTTTTAGCTGTTTCCATAAATAATAGCTGATAAAATATTTCATATATACAAATGTATTAGATATATATATTTATATATTTTTTAGTTAACGAATATAATTAATTTTGACTAATCGGCCAATTTTGTATTTTAGCCAATTTGTAATTGCGTTAGCGACTTGCCATGCATGAATCCAAATAAAAAACATTAGCAACAATATTAGTATATTTTGTGAACTTGTTAATGGGTTCTACACTTAATTGTTAAAAATACTCTGTAATTGGGAAAAAGGAACTTCCTTAACGTTTAAATAAACAATCGATTTCCCTATATCCACAGGATTACTTGTCAGTCTCCAGATTCCCAACCGCCGTTTGGTTTTGGTCGTCCTTAATAATGGGCTTTACAAGACTAAAGATACATAGTTTCTTGAAAAAATGACACTACAGCCGCGGTAAAAATAAACCCGAAAAAATATATAAAATTTGAATATTTTTATATATAAATACATTATGTATGTTATATACAAAAATTATTATAAATTTTATACACTTTTTCGGTTAAAACATGCAAATTGTTTCTGGCGCAGGCTAAAAGTAATAATACCCCTAGTTTTTTGAAAAAATCTCACTTTATACCCGCTAAAGCCAAACTATTTACTCTTTAATACCCAAGCTCAAAGAATTTACTTTTCCTACCTATACGGTCTAAACTATTTACCCGCCTACCTTATTCTCTTTCCCTTTTCAATTTCTCTAAACAACCAGAGTCCCACACCCCCAAATGTTCCGTTCTGCTTTCAAAAAATACCCACTGCTTAATCTTTTTGGTGGATGATGAAAACCTAAAACAAACCCATGAATTTACCCCTTTTTTTAATTGAATTTTCTATATAATTTTTAAAAGATGGTTTTTTTTGAATATTATTGTACATGAGTTTCACTCCAAAATCTTTTTTCAATATTAGTATTTATTTGTATTCTGAACTCATGTGTTTTGGTTATATATTAAGTTTCTTAGCTCTAATTTTTATGTGTGTTTGAAGATCCACCATTGATGAGATTGAAGCTTCTGAATTTAAAATTTTTATTTTGAAGATTTATTGTTTGATACGACGCGGGTGCTATCAAATATTGATTATAACCTTCATGTAAACTTCCCGGATCTGAATTTTTATGTATATTTGAATATTCACCATTGTTGGGCTTGAAGTTCTTGAATTTATAGTTTTTATTTTGAAGATTTTTTGTTTGATTCAAAGTGGGTGTTGTTAAATATCGCTTATAGTACCTTCTGGAAGTTCATACTGAAATTTAATAGCATTTGGAGATGATTTTAGGTGATTGAGATCGAAATTTTCAGCTAAAAATCAAAGAACACAACTATCCAATAGTATACTATTACGACATACAATATATCGTAGGAGTATATAGCTATACTGCAATAATATACTATTATAGTTTACAATATACCACAAACGGTATATTGTAATAATCGAAGAAGAACACAGTTACCTAATAGTATACCACTACAATATATAATATACTATAGGAGTATATAGTTATATTACAGCAAGATACTATTATAGTATACAATATACTGTTACGACATACTGTAATAATATGCAATATACTGTACTAGTATGTTGTAATAGTATACAATATACCATAATAGTATACTTCGATTGCAATTTATTGTATTATCTAGGTGTTATTGTGCAAAGCTACAATCATGGTTATAATAACACTATACTGTTATAGTATTATAAAATATAATACAACCGTATACCGTAATAAATAACTTATTGTTTATTATTTAAAAAAAATCCAACTATGTCCTTGCAAATAAATTCATTTTTGATGGAGTTCCATTAAAATGATATTCTTTTATTTGTTATTTCATCCCTCCAAGATCTCCTCACCTTGCTCTTGGGGTTTTTCGAACTCACAACCTATTGGTTGGAAGTGAGGGGTGCTCACCACTTAAGCAACCCACTCTTGTCCCGTGAAAATACTATTCATTGTACAAGAAATAGTTGCCGGAAGATATAAAATAGTAATATGAGAAAAAAAGAATTTTTTTTAAAAATGAATTGAAATCAGAAAAGGAACACAAAATTAAAAAACTAAACAAAAGGATAGAAAAACAAAAATAAAAAAATGAAAAGAAACGAGCCAAATTGAGTATAAAACCAAATTATGGTAAATGAAGAAAATAAAAATAATATGATTTGGAAAACAATATATGAACAGAAAAAAAATAAGAAAAGTAAAAAAAGGAAAAAAAATGCAGAGAAATAAAAAAGAAAATGAGAAGAAAAAAAACAGTTACCCACAAAAGCTGTAATGTTAGTTTGGTGGGTAGAAAAATTAATGGGTATGAAAGAGTAATTAATTTAGTTTTTGTGGGTAAAGCTATAAAACTATCTAGTTTCTTTGCCGAAGGAATGATAACGCCAATAAATCTTGGCTGACGAATTATGACTAATAATCTCTGACCTGTTTACCTTGAAAATAGTGTTAACAATTTTATTTGATTTGTGATTTTAAAAATATGTGATTTATTCTAATACTAGTTAATAATCAAGAAATAATGAGTGTAAGTAAGAAGAATATGGTAGTCAAACCAATGTTGTCACATAACTGGGGGCCTCGAGCTCACTAGAATCGGGGACCTCGAAGATAATAACACTAAATGAAGAACAATAAATGAAGAACAATAAAACTGAGAAATAATGTTGAGCACGTTAGACGAGAAAAGTTGAGTAGAATTTTCTATTGCAATGAATGTTGTGTCTACAAAAATGATTGGGGTCCCCTTTATATGGGAAGGGAAAATCCCAACATAGTTCATATCTAGTTATGACAAAGAATGCTATTGGTACAACTGTATAACATCCTAGTACGAACTTGTACTCTCTCCTGCAGACTTTATCAGCTTTAACCACGTGT
This sequence comes from Nicotiana undulata, assembly GCA_005239495.1. Lineage (NCBI taxonomy): Eukaryota > Viridiplantae > Streptophyta > Magnoliopsida > Solanales > Solanaceae > Nicotiana > Nicotiana undulata. The sequence continues at coordinate 150,667 of ML287499.1, read as the reverse complement.
CCTTAAGAGTTTTCCGCCTTTCCATGACAATCATCAATTTTACACTGCTTCGAGGTAGGCCTTGATGAGCCTTCGATATACTTTATCGAGGTATGCACTTCGGGGTTAAACTTCAGACTCTACTTCGAGCCTCTCGAGATCGGGCTTGGAATGCCATAGAGGCCTCAATATCGAGGTACCCGGTATCGAGCATATACAAATAGTCCCCGCGTTTCTTGGAATGAAATGGTAAGAAACGATTTGAATTCTTCTCTTCGATGTCCCCATCATGACGTCAGTCACTTGGGGACAGTGATGATGTGACAGAAAGGACGTGCAAAGGTCATGCTTGCACGGTTTTTTGAAAAGCTATAAGTCGATAACGGTGGTTGGTCGTCCCTTTGTCTTCTCCAACACGCATGACTGACCCCTATAAATACCCCATTATTTCTCTCCTTAAACTTTTACTTTTCACAACGTCTTCAGACATTTATCAACTCTTTTATACGCTTACTTCTTTCTTGTGTTCATCTCTCAACCAATTTCTTCCTTTTCTTCTGAAATTTTATAGCAAAAATGGCAAAGACTTCTAAGACTATTCCACAAAAGGAGAAGTCCCCTTTATCATCACGCTCGTCTAAGAGCAAAGCGGTAGTACCTCCTCGTGTTGAGGAGTGTATCCCCGGACCTTGTGAAATATCCTCTGATTTCAAGGTAGAAAAACCTTCTTTGGTTGCGGGTTGATGTGAACCTATGTCTCGATACATCAGCCTGATAACTGAGACCGAAAAAGTGAAGGTTGTTGCCGTTGGGGGGAGGCGGTGCAAGTGGAGATCCTTTCACCCGAGAGGACATAACCACTCACAAAGCTGGTTTCCTTAGCGTATACACATACCCATTTACGTTAGGTCCCGTAGAACCTTCCTTGCCACCAATAGATCCAGTGATCCTCGATTTTTGTAGACAATATCGGGTGACGCTTGGCCAAATCTACCTTTCATTATGGCGAATCGTTTACCTGATTAGGTATTTTTCAAACATGGTCGAGGGGATGCCTTTTACCCTCGATCATCTGATGAGGCTGTACAACCCCCGACTTTATCGAGGTGGCCTGGTTACGCTACAACGTCGATCTTCGAAGTCATTCTTTGCTAGCATCGACGAGGAAAAGGACTGAGGGTAGATGAGCCGCTTTGTCCGAGTCAGGACCTCGGACCTAATTGCTGCTGAGAAGATTCCATTCCCCGAGGAATGGAATATGAATCCTAAGTGAACATGTTTCGTCAATAAAATATTTTTTTATTTCTTTTGAACTAACTCTCTTCAATGATGTAGTTGTCAAGTGGTACCCCGGTGCGGTGAAGGACCTCCCGGGCTGGGTTCGACAACTAGATTCGACCTCTTTCTATGTTAAGCGCGTGTGGCGCGACTTGGCCAAAACCCGATGGGAGGCCAAGAACCATGGTGAGTGTTCATTAATGCCGTATTTGAATTCCTTAGAGAGAATATCCATTGATAGTATACTTAACCTTTGTGCTTATGTAGGCCTTGGAGAGGCCGTTTTGATGAGGTAGCCCCCGCCTGGGGAAGTAGATACCCCAAAACCTTCTAAGGAGAAGAAGAGAAATAAAAATTCACCAGCTGAGTCCCTGAAGCAAAAAAAGGCTAAAGTTCAAAAGCTTAAGGCCGATTCAGTGGCCTTAACTCTGGAAGCGGCTGAGAGTCTTCGTGCTGAAGACGAAGAGAATGATGATCTCCCGCTAGTACTTAGGGAAGAGGAAGCATTGTTGCTACGATGTCTGCTGAGCCGAAGGTGGCCGAGCCGGAAACTGCTGAACCAGAGACCACCGAAGTGGTTCCAACCCGAGCTGAGGAGATTCTTGAGAGGGGTTCAAACGAAGTCCCCGGGATGACCAACGACCAAAATACGTTGGGTGCCGAAAGGCATTTGGTTGATGAGTCCGAAGAAATAAATACCGAAGCCCCTCGAAGAAGAGAGAAGGCCCCGATTGATCCACTCGGGGTAATAAACGTGGATGACTCCCCACAAGGCCCGTCTTTTTTCGAGGGAAAATAAGGGATGCCCAAGACATGAAGACTCTGATGCAGGAGCATCCCATGGAGAGAAAGATATGTTCGAAGGATACTTTGCCGGGGTTGAGGAAGGCCCCGATCTCGATGCCTCATTGAGTTTTGAAGAAGCTGAGAAACTTCGAAAAGAGGTAATCGTGACTTAACCAATGTATTTTGAGTTTCGATTCTTGCTTTTCTGACTTCTTTCCTATGTGTTTTTAGGCTTTGATGCTCTACAACCAGGCTTTTTCCAAGTCACAAGTTGAGTTGGCTCACTGCGAAGATGAGTTTAGGAAGCTCATTTTGGAGTCGGATGAGCTCAAGGCTCTTTACGCCAAAATGGAGGGGGAATTGAATGACCTTCGAGCAAGTTTGGAGAAGATGTCTCGAGAGCGGGCCGGTCTCGATAAACAGGTAATACAACCTTCGTGGGCTTACTTTTATGCTTATCCAATTTAGCGTTTAATGCCTTAATTTGATTCTTGCAGCTCAATCAGAAAGATGACCTAATGAGGCAACTCTTAAAGGAGCTTAAGGTCAAAGATACTGAGATCCTCGGGCTCAAGCAGCTCATGAATGAGGTAGCCTCCGAGAAAGATACTCTTCGAGAGAATCTGACCTTGGCTGAGCATCAAATCCAAGGTGCAAAGGTAGAAGGCCTTAGATATAAGGAGCTACATGCGGAATCAGCTGTTGGGTTATCCAAAATTAAGTCCGAGATCGATGTGCTCATATCTTCGTATCGGAATGATGTTGCTGCTGCAAATGCTCGAGCTAAGAAGGCTTCTATTGAGGCCGAGCTTAAGCTAAATCATTCCCTCGACCATGCTCGATTGGAGTCTCGAAGGCAGGCTGTTGAGGAGGTACATGCAAAGGGTTTCGATCTTTCTGCCGAGATCGAGAAAGTGAAGGCCTTAGAAGAAGAATCGACAACATTGCTTACTTCTGATGAGGATTCAACAAGTGGCTCGGAGAGGGTGAAGATGACGACGAAGTCCTCAAGGGGGAAGAGGTCGTCGATGACCAGGGTGTCGAGGTCCAAACCGTCGAGGGTGCAGCTCCTGAGGGAACTTCATCCGATCAAGCAACCCTGACAAAAGATTAGGCTTTTATTTTTTCCTTTTTTGTGTAAGGTATTCCGTGTGGGAGCTTTGTAAATATGTTTTGTGAACTTCATTATATGAAAGGATATTTTTGCTTTATCTTTTTTCTTCGTCAATTCCTGTCTTTCTTTTACTCTTGAAATGAAATTTTATGCTCGTTGACGATCAGTCCGATGCATTGGACTAAGAATATAAAACCCTTAGTTTTTTGCACTTTGATTGATGACCGATAATAAGTGACCACTTAGGTTTTGATCTTCGAGCTAAGATCTAGCTCGGGACCTTCGAGTCCGAACTTAGGTGAGGTCTCGAGCACACTGTGCTTTGGCCTTTAAGTTCTTTAGGTATCGACCCTTAGGTTTTAAAACATCGACCCTTAGGCTTTTTTCAATTTGGCCCTTAGGCTCTTTAGATTGGACCTTAGGCTCTTTAGGTTTGCCCTTAGGCTATTTAGGTCAACCCTTAGGCTCTTACATATCGGCCCTTAGGCTCTTTTTAGATTGGGTCGATTCGACCTCTAATATGGCTATAATTTCCCCCATTTCTGGCTAAAGACTTTTAAAGATTTTGTTATGCCTTGGCGTGTTTTTGTATTCGTCCGACTTTTCGACGGTTCGATTGATAAGAACCTCAATTGAAATTCGATGTGTGACAATAATTGAGTACCTCGTGAGGTTCTCTCGAAGGCTGATTTTTTCGAAGCCTTTACATTATTCAAAGCTGTTATTATCGAATCTCCTTTTCTTATGCCGAGGGTAGCTTGATTAACTAGTTTTTTCAAAGTATTTGAAGGCCTTTAGTTTTATGGCGGAAGTCGGATGTCTCTGAACCGCATTATCTTGGTCGTAGCCTTTTCGTATGACCGTAGTATTTATATTTGGCCGTAGCCTTTAGTCCCCGGATGAGATGGCCTCGGCCTTAATATCGAGGGTATGCTTTTTTAGGGGTCTTACAAGTTCGAATATGTAGCCTTGGCCTTAATATCGGGGGTATGCCTTTTTTAAGGTCTTATAAGTTTGAGTATGCCTCGTTGAGGTCTTATAAGTTTGATTTTGCCTCATCGAGGTCTTATAGATTTGATGTTGCCTCATTGAGATCTTATGAGTTTGATGTTGCCTCATTGAGGTCTTATGAGTTCGATGTTTCCTTATTGAGGTCTTATGAGCTCGAGTCTTTGATGACTCAATAAGTTGATTGTCGATGACAATCCATGAGCGTTCGGGAGTATTTGGCCCTTGAGCCGTTTCGTGTGAAAATAGTGAACTTCTTTGAGGCATAAAGTGTTTTGATAAATAAGAATGCTTCTTCGAATACTTGATACATGCGTACATGTTTTTGCCATCGGGGCTAGACTATTCTACTCGGACATGGTTTATTTGATCGTTTGGCCCATTACAACATTCTCCTATCGAGGCCCTCTTTGGCATAACTTGATTTCTTTGAAAAAAGTAATCTGCGAGGGTGATGCCCCCCAGTATTCGAGGTTGATTGAAAAGAAGCCTTCAATACTTGTTGAGTTTTCCTTAGGTAGCATGTAAATGTTGCCTCGTTAAAAACCTTGCCGGTAAAACCCATTTGGGATAAAACCCGATCTAAGAGAAAAAGAGTACAACGCATGCTTTAAAACCCAAGGTCTTCGAGTTGAAGTGTGCTTCGATTCCTCCCAATCGAACACCTGCAAAAGGTTAGTGTGAAATATAAATGAAAAGGGAGAAGGTTATACCTTAGCAATAATAGCGTTTGAGCATCGATATGTTCCAATTGCTTGGAAGTTGCTCGCCTTCCATGGTGCTAAGTTTGTAGGACCCTTTGCCTACTACTCCGAGGATGCGGTACGGTCCTTCCCAATTAGGTCCTAGCTTCCATTCATTTGGGTTTCGAGTGTTAATGGTGACTTTTCTTAGAACTAAGTCCCCGACTCCGAAGTAGCGTAGGTTCGTTATTCTATTGTAGTAACTTTCGATCCTTTATTTTTGAGCGGCCATTCAAACTAGTGCGGCCCCGCGCTTCTCATCTAGCAGCTCGAGGGCGGTGTTCCTGGACTTGTTGTTTGATTCCTCGGTGGCATGCTGGAATCTGGCACTCGATTCCCCTACCTTGACTGGTATCAATGCCTTGGACCCATATACCAAAGAGAACGGGGTCTCCCGTGTTCTTGACTTCGAAGTTGTTCGATATGCCCATAGTACTTCGGGCAGCACTTCCCTCCACTTCTCCATTGCATTCTCTAACCTCTTCTTTAAGTTTTGAATGATAGTTTTGTTTGTGGACTCGGCTTGACCATTTGCACTTGGGTGGTAAGGCATTGATATGATCCTTTTGATTTTATGATCCTCGAGGAATTTTGTCACCTTGCTGCCGATGAACTGCTTCCCATTATCACATGTAATCTCAGAGGGGATCCCGAATCGGCATATGATGTGGTCCCATATGAAGTTGATGACTTCTTTTTCTCTTATCTTCTCGAAGGCCTGCACTTCTACCCATTTCGAAAAATAGTCAGTCATAAATAAGATAAATCTAGCTTTACCTGGCGCCGTTGGTAGGGGGCCGACGATGTCCATCCCCCATTTCATGAATGGCCACGGGGATAGGACTGAGTGTAGTTGTTTGTCGGGTTGGTGAATCATCGGTGCAAATCTTTGGCATTTGTCGCATCTTCGAATGAATTCCTTGGTGTCCTTTTCCATGCTATCCCAATAGTAACCTGCTCTAATCACCTTTCGAACTAAAGAATCGGCACCGGAGTGGTTTCCACAAGTGACTTCGTGGATTTCTCGTAGCACATAGTCGGTTTCCCCCGGTCCTATACATACTGCTAGTGGTCCATCGAAGATCCTTCTGTATAGTGTTCCATTCTCGTCGAGTGAAGATCGGGTTGCTTTGGCTCGAAGGGCCCTCTATTCTTTTGGGTCCGTAAGTAGCTTCCCATGCCTCAAGTAGTCGATGTACTTGTTCCTCCAATCCCATGTCATACTCGTTGAGTTGATTTCGGCATGGCTTTATTCGATCACCGATTTGGATAGTTGCACGACAGTCCCCGGGAGTATGTCATATTCTTCGACAGACGAACCCAAGTTTGCGAGTGCATCGGCCTCGCTATTCTGTTCTCGAGGTATGTGAACCAGGGTCCACTCTTTGAAGCGATGCAATGTCACTTGAAGCTTATATAAGTATCTTTGCATCTTATCTTCTCAAACCTCGAAGCTCCCATTGACTTGGTTTACAACCAGAAGAGAGTTACATTTTGCTTCGATGACCTCTGCTTCTAGGCCTTTGGCAAATTCAAGACATGCAATCATGGCCTCATACTCGGCCTCATTGTTAGTCAACTTAGAAGTTTTTATAGATTGTTTAATTATGCCGCCCGTAGGTGGTTTTAAAACTATGTCGAGCCCGTACCCTTTTACGTTCGAGGCACCGTCAGTGAAAAGGGCCCATACCCCCGATGATGTGCCCGTTTTTAACAAGATTTCTTTCTCTACTTCGGGCACGAGGGCAGGCGTAAAATCGTCCACGAAGTCCGCCAAAAATTGAGACTTGTTAGTCGTTCGGGTTTGATACTCGATGTCATACCCTCTTAGTTCGATGGCCCATTTGGCCAATCAGCTCGATAATTCGGGCTTAAGAAAGATGTTTCGAAGAGGATATGTAGTTAAGACACATATAGGGTGACATTGAAAATAAGGTTTCAATTTCCTAGATACACTTACTAATGCAAGAGCTAGTTTTTCTAAGTGCGGATACCTGGTTTCAGCATCTCCTAGGGTCTGACTTACGTAATAGACAAGGAATTGCATACCTTGTTCTTCTCGAACCAACACACCACTTACCGCTACTTCAGACACGACCAAATATAAGTATAGTGTTTCATCCTCCTTCGGGGTTTGGAGCAAAGGTGGGCTCGAGAGATACCGCTTTAATTCCTCCGAGGCTTGTTGACATTCTAGAGGTCATTCGAAGTTGTTCTTCTTCTTGAGTAGGGAGAAAAAAGTGTTGACTCTGATCTGATGACCTTAAGATGAATCGGCCTAAGGTTGTTATCCGCCCGGTCAGCCGTTGTACGACTTTCACATTGTTTACCACGGTGATCTCCTCGATGGCTTTGATTTTGTCGGAGTTGATATCGATCCCCCTGTTCGACACCATGAAGCCCAAAAACTTGCCCGATCTGACTCCGAAAGAGCATTTTTCGGGGTTGAGCTTCATGTTGTACCTTCTTAGGATATCTAATGTTTCCTGCAAATGAGTCAAATGGTCCTCTGTGCGCAGGGACTTAACTAGCATGTCATCAATGTAAACTTCCATAGATTTGCCTATTTGATGTTCAAACATCTTATTAACTAGGCGTTGATATGTAGCTCCTGCATTTTTTAGCCCGAAGGGCATTACATTATAGCAGTATGTGCCATACTTCGTGACGAACGAAGTCTTTTCCTTATCCTCCGGGTTCATTTGAATTTGATTGTACCCAAAGTAGGCATCTAGAAACATAAGGATCTCGTGGCCGACCGTAGCACCGATCAAACGATCGATGTTGGGCAATGAGAATGAATATTTTGGGCATGCTTTATTCAAATCTTTATAATCTACACGCATTCTTAGTTTATTTCCCTTTTTAGGAACTACTACTACGTTAGCTAGCCATTCAGGGTATTTTACCTCCCTAATGGGTCCTATTTTGAGAAGTTTTGTTACCAAGTCTTTAATGAATGAGTGCTTTACCTCAGACTGAGGTCTCCTTTTTTGCTTCACCGGTTTGAACCTGGGGTCGACACAGTCTACAATCCTCGGTCCTATGACCGTTAGTGCCATGGTATTTCCATATTAAGTTGGGGTTCATTTGGGAAGGGTCTGACTGTATGGGCTTTGGCCACTTGGTATCTCTGATCTTGCCTATGGCTGATACGATGTCTGAGGCATCAATGTTGAAGTTGTACTCTAACAATCGGGGCGCCACCAACGGCCCCGTGTGCCTGTCGAACCGGTTTTTCTCATGAGTCCCCGGGAACTTTGGCCTCGATCCGCCCTTCAATCATTTCGAGGTATATTACGCCTCGAACCGTTTGTTCGTTCTTCGACATAGGGTTGGTACCTTTCCTTTTTCGGTCTCGGCTCCCTTTCTGTATTCCTTGATTCTTTTGCTAATAACCTGCTTGGATATATTGAGCCCGAGGGGGCTCCCAATTGGTCTTCCTCGACCCTAATTTTCGATTGGTACCTGTTGTGCACATCCGCCCAAGTTACGATGGGATACTCGATCAAATTTTGCTTCAGCTTCTTCAAAGCTATCGAGCTTCGTTCATTCAAGCCCTGAGTGAAGGCTTGCAGTGCCCAGTCATCGGAGACCTGTGGTAATTCCATTCGCTCCATCTGAAAGTAGGATACGAACTCCCTTAGCATCTCGTTTTCTCTTTGTTTAATTTTGAAGACATCGGACTTCCTTGTAGCGACCTTAATGGCACCAGCATGTGCCTTCACAAAAGAATCTGCCAACATGGTAAATGAATCTATTGAGTTCGGGGGGAGGTTATAATACCACATCATGGCCCCCTTGGACACTGTTTCTCCAAATTTTTTCAACAAAACGGTCTCCATCTCGTCATCTCTTAAGTCATTTCCTTTTATACCACAAGTATATGTGGTAATATGCTCATTGGGATATGTGGTCCCGTTATACTTTGGGATATCGAGCATCCTGAACTTCTTCGGGTTGGGCTTCAGAGTCGCACTTGATGGAAATGGTTTTTGCATGAACTTTTTCGAATCTACTCCCTTCAAAGTCGGAGGTGCTCCCGGGATCTGGACGACCCTCGAGTTATAGGTTTCCACATTTTTGTCGTTGGCCTCTATCTTCTTTTCTCCTGACTCGATCCATTTGGTGAGGTCCTCGAGCATCTTCGTGATAGTGGGGTCTGTTCCTGACCCGTTATTGCTCGATCTTTCTGGTGTTGGCTCTACTCGAGGAGTTGTTTCTGGTCCTGCTGTGCTCGGAGTCTTCTGCTGACTCTGCAGCTGAGAAATAGTCACTTGTTGTGCTTGTAACATTTCAAAAATTACTTGCAAACTAACTTCTATTTCTTCTCGAGCGTGTTCTTTGCGTGCCACGTTGGTCACACTGGTGTTGGTGCTACCCCAGGGTTTTGCGATGGCCCACCGACGACTGAGGTTGTTGCACTATTATCTCCGTGGAACTCAAGACCATTGTTTCCATGTGCATTTGCTGAGTTAGACATTTTTTGACCTGAAATCAAAGAATCTTGGACAAGAAAAAGTGTGAAAAATAACTTGTGTTATCAGAAAACTAGCACCAAAACAATCAGTATTATTTTTAGCCGCATGGTGGCCGCCAAACTGTTTACCTTGAAAATGGTGTTAACAATTATATTTGATTTTTGGTTCTAAAAATATGTGATTTATTCTAATACTAGTTAATACTAAAGAAATAATGAGTGTAAGTAATAAGAATATGGTAGCCAAACCAATGTTGTCACATAACTTGGGGCCTCAAGCTCACTGGAATCGGGGTCCTCGAGGTCAGATAATAGCATTAAATGAATAACAATAAAGCTGAGAAATAATGTTGAGCACGTTAGACGAGAAAAGCTGAGTAGAATGTTCTATTGCAGTGAATGTTGTGTCTGCAAAATGATTGAGGTCCCCTTTATATGGGAGGGGAAAATTCCAACATAGTACATATCTAATTATGACAAAGAATGTTATTGGTACAGCTGTATAACATCCTAGTACATACGTGTACTGTCTCCTGCAGACTTTATCAACTCTAACCACGTGTCCTTGGGAGTTTTCCGCCTTTCCATGAAGATCATCGATTTTACACTGCTTTGAGGAAGGCCGTGATGGGCCTTCGAAATACTTTCTCGAGGTATGCACTTCGGGGTCGAACTTCAGACTCTACTTCGAAACGCTCGAGATCGGGCTTGGAATGCCATAGAGGCCTATATATCGGGGTCCCCGATATCGACCGTATACATGACCCTACTCTGAGGATTTTGAGTTAAAGCACATATCTTGTGGGTTATCTAGAAACTTCCCACTATCAGGTCGTGGTTCACATTTCTTTAGCACAAATAGTCCTTATTTTTAGGTGTTCTTGACTGTGTAACAACGTAAGTGCTTGCAGATTAAACTTTTCAGTGTTTTTTTTAACCACAAGTAATATTATCTTGGTTGACAAGAAATAGAGATATATCATCAGCATACTATCGGGCTAACTAGACTTTTGTAGTGGAAGAAAAGAAAAAAGACTAGGCCTATTTTATTTGAATTTTTGTAGGATCAAATTTCAACCATCTTAGCAACAATGGCTTATGTGGTTCTTTGTCGTCGATTCTCTTCGGCGAAACTTCTTAGTAGATCTTCCTTTTTTTCTTCTTTAAGTTTTTCTCCATTCTCATTCCTTAATACCCAACCTAAATATCACTCATTTGTAAACCCAAATATATCAAGTTCCTTCTCTTCAATCTGTAATTACTATAATAGTGATTATTCAACGACTATCACATATCGTTTTATGAAAAACTCTTGTGTTAATTCTGCCAACATTGAGCTCCTCCTTAGGCATCAGAAGTTGAGCACAAGATGTGTGGCGAGTGAAAGAGTTAGATATTTTTCATTAGAGCATAATAAAGATGAATTATTCGAGAATGACGACCAATACACTTCTTCAAAATGTAAAGAGTTATTTGATAAATTACGCATGAATAATAAAGGATTTTTATCTCCACATATAGAGTTTATTAATCAGCTGCCCAAGAGCTCAGTGATGTGACACCTGGTGAGTTTCATAAAGCAACGAAGTTTTACTTAATATCCATAGATTTTGAGCGTCATCTATTTTGTTAATGGCATTTCTTTTCTTTCTTTAAGTGGTGGGACGAGTGGTATTTCTTTAGGGGTTACATTGAGTGGTCCTTGGGCGGTAAAGTGTGTCTTGAAATTTTGCTTCTTACCGTATGCCTCTTTACGCGAAATAAGGGCGATGCCAAATTTCAATTTACTATCACGACCTATTTTACCCCTACGAAAGGCGTCGTGACGGCACCTAGTCGCTACGACTATGTAAGCCTATTAACATTGAAACAACTGAAGGTAAAGAATAAGAAAAACCAACTAAGCTTCAAAATTACTACATTAAGGTAAAAATGTCGCTCGGGATATACACGTAAAGCTAAGTTACCAATTAAAAAAATTACTTCCCAAAACCCAGAATCATGAGTCACAAACTTTACGAATCTATCTACAGTCTTCTATACAAGAGTCTAAGAAGCACAGTAGGAAACAAATAAAGATAGAGGGGAATTCCGAGGATCTGTGGGCGCATTCAAATATACCTTGAAGTCTCCGGCGGCTGATGTTGCTGACTAATGCTGAGGCGGATGAGAAGTACCTGAATCTGCACACAAAACATGTGCAGGAAGGGCGTGCGTACACCACAATAGTACCCAGTAAGTGCCAAGACTAACCTCGATCGAGTAGTGACGAGGTCAGTTCAGAGCCCTACCGGTATAATATAATGAATTTAAGAAGTAAGAGATATATATTACAGTAAATTAATTACAGAAATCTACAGTAAATAGAAGTCAAGAAAGTGTATTGGTAAAAATAGGCTTCACACGTGTACTAATTATGATGACAAAGCAATCCAGGTGGAGCAATGAAAACTTAACAATTGGACGAGACTTTACGACGAGGTACGAGATAAAGAGGAACGGAACGACATACCCACGAGGTAATTAGATACGGGAATCTCAATCTAATTGAGGAGATGAAGAGACACGGTAAGAATGAATCAAGGCAGATAAAGGGCAGATTCGGAGATCTTCAATCAATGAGCCAAACGTTACATAATCTTCACGCAACAGTTACGATTAACCACTGTAACGTTACATTAATGCTATTATTAGTCATTAATGCTCAATCATTAAGAAGAGTAGACGTTATATTAAGAAATTTCCTTAAAAGGGAGTAAAATATAACTTGTACGGACACGTTCGAACCACTATTGAAATACACTTACTTTTACGCATCTTTGTTGCTTTCTATTTACGAGTCTAATTATAATTATTAGCGTATTCTCTTGGTTATCAGAAACTCGAGTACTTATTAAAATAGCTTTGGCAGAGAATCTAATTCTTTAGTTAAACAAATTGGTTCTGTTACGGGAAATATGATAATCTTTGTTTTTTCTCAAACAAATTTTTGTGAATCATTTCGAATGCCAATGACAACAACCAACAGCCAACTGGAACTCCAGTTCCATCACCTCAGGGATCCCCACGAGGTTCAAGGGATCAATCCCCAAAGAGGTCTATGGCTCAAAACAATGATCACATTGGAAATGAACAAACAGGAGAACAAGACCCTGTAAAATAAATGGTTGGTGAATATGTGAATGAAGCCTTACAAGCTTTCATGAGGGGGCTACCAGCTGTATCACCTACGCCTCCTCCTAACAACACCGCAATTGTGGAAAATCCACAATCTTGATTAGCAAACTCAGGAAGTAGAGGCACTCCGAATGAGTCTCTCGAAGCAAGACCATGTATGTCCAATAATTCAGATTTACAATCTTTATTACTAACCTTGCAGAAACAGGTGAAGAAACAAAACGATCGAATCAAGCAAATTCCTTGAGTACCACATGTCACAAGGATATAGACGTTGATAGATATTCTCAACAACCTTGGAAGCCAAGTGCAGCGCCCTTGCCTATTCCCCAGAAGGTCAAAATGCCTGATATTTCCAAGTACGACGGGACAACTGATCCCCGTGATCATGTCAGTGCTTTTACTACAGGAGTAAAAGGTAACGACTTGACTAAACAAGAAATTAAATCAGTACTGGTCAAGAAGTTCGGAGACACACTCACCAAGGGAGCGCTAACATGGTATTCTCTTTTACCCAAAAATTCTATTGACTCTTTTGTTAAGCTTGCAGATTCCTTTACAAAAGCACATTCCAGTGCACAAAAAGTCGAAAAAAGAATGGAAGACATATTCAAAATAAAACAAGGAGACACACAGTTGCTCCGTGAGTTTGTAGACAGGTTTCAACGAGAAAGAATAATGTTACCAAGAGTGCTTGACAATTGGGCAGCAATGACATTTGCAAGTAATTTAAATGATAGAAGCTCAGAATCCACGAGAAGACTCAAGGAAAACGTGAGAGAGTTTCAAGACACAACATGGAACGATGTCTATAACAGGTACAACACCAAGTTACGAATAGAAGAAGATACCATTTCTCAATCAAAAGCAGAAAACAGGACCAGTTCTAGACGCTTCGAACCAGAAAGGAGAACTGGTAAAAATAGGAACGATCCATATATGGGACCTTCGAGACGAGAAACTCGTTCCAAATTTGAAAACACACGGTCAGAATATAGACCGTCAAATAGAGATACAAGCTTATCCTCATCAAGATCCAGAAAGGATCGAGATGAACGAAATAGAGGTAACGCACAACTTGGAGACTACAACTTCAATGTAAGTACTTCCGAGTTAATTACAGTATTAAGAAACATGGGTGATAAAGTTCGATGGCCTGAAGAAATGAGATCGAATCCAAATAGAAGGAATCCAGACTTCTGGTGTGAATTCCATAACGATCATGGACACAAAATGTCAGATTGCGGGTCATTGCAAGGTGAGGTAGAACAGTTATTAAAACAAGGCTATCTGACAGAACTTTTTAGTGAAAAAGGTAAACAGGCATATATGAAGAACAGGCAAGATCCCCCAAAGCCACCATCTCCAAAGAGAACAGTAATTGTGATACACGGAGGAGAAGAGGTGAACAATGTAGTTTGCAAAAGAACAACCAAGTTCACAATTACACAAAGGAAGCGGATTCATGAAACCACGAAAGCAGACAATATATCATTTGATGACGCAGATGCCAACGGATTATTGCTCCCACACAACGACGCACTGGTAATATCTCTACTTATACATGACACTAACGTGAAAAGAGTGTTGATTGATCCAGGTAGCTCAGTCAATATCATTTTGTCAAGAGTTGTGGAAGAGATGCTAATGGAGGATCGTGTAATTCCAAAAGCACGCGCCTTATCTAGGTTTGACAACTCTAATATCATAACAAAAGGAGAAATTGAGCTTAGTACCTATGCAGAAGGAGTTATCAAAAATACGAAATTCCAAGTCATTGATACTGATATGGCTTACAACGTAATCATGGGGAGACCATGGATCCATGATATGGAAGAAATACCATCTACCTTACATCAGGTAATTAAATTCCCTTCCAAAGGGGGAATTCAACAGATTCGAGGCGATCAGCGGCCCTCAAGGAACATAAATTCAGTAGTACACTCCAACAAAAAAGAGGTAGCGGAAGAATCAAAAGACGAGAAAACCACTCAAACAGATACAGAAGAAAATAATAAAGGGAAGGTGAACCAAATCACCACAGTGGTTACATAAAAACATACAAACATGGATTCCATCTAGCAAATCTTTATTAGATGTTGAAACTAGATATCCTCATGTGGAAAAATTAGCTTTGGCTCTAATCATGGCAGCTAGAAAGTTAAGACCATACTTTCAGTGTCACCCAATTACTGTTGTAACCTCATATCCACTGAGAAATATTTTGCATAAACAAGAGTTATCAAGGAGATTAGCTAAATGGGCAATAGAATTAAGCGAACATGACATAATATATCAGCTTATAAATGCAATAAAGTCTCAAATTTTAGTTGATTTCGTCACTGATTTTAATACTAGCATAATCCCTGAAGTGGAAAAAGAGTTACAAATCTTCAATGGGGCTAATCTAGGAATATGGACCCTATTTACTAACGGTTCTTCTAATGTAAAAGGAGTCGGTTTGGGAATTGTTCTAATATCACCTACGGGTGAAAAGATAAGACAATATATTAAATGTTATCCCATAACTAACAATGAAGCAGAGTACGAAGCTGTCATTGCATGGCTCGAACTAGCACGAGAACTCTCAATTGAGCATATCGTGATCAAAAGTGACTCTCAACTAGTGGTAAACCAGATGCAGGGGACTTATACTGCTAGAGAGGCTCGTATGCAACAATATCTGGAAAAGGCACGAGACCTAGTAAGACAATTTCGGTCATGGAAGGTTATGCAAATACCCAGGGAGGAAAATACAGAAGCAGATGCATTGGCTAACCTCACAGCAGTTACCGACGTAACCAATAAAGATGATGCTATTGTAATACACTTATTTCATTCAGCAATCGACAAGGACAAAAATGAGGTAACATTTAACAATTTAACCTGGGATTGGAGAAACGAAATTGTAATTTTTTTTGCATAATGGTACCGTGCCTGAAGATAAAAAAGAAGCTCAAGCACTTCGCCGGAAAGCTGCACGGTACTGCCTAGTTCGTGATACTTTATACCGCAAAATGTTTGGAGCTCCCCTAGCAAGGTGGCTTGGACCCAATCAAACAAAATACGTGATGAAAGAAGTACACGAAGGACACTGCGGAAACCACGCAGGATCACGATCCTTAGTCAAAATCCTGATCAGAGTAGGGTACTATTGGCTTAAAATGGAAGAAGGCGCTGAGAATTTCGTAGCTAAATGCGACAAATGTCAACGATATGCTAACAATATGCATCGACCAGTAGAATTACTCCACCCAGTGGTGTCACCGTGGCCATTCATGAAATGGGGCATGGATACCGTGAGACCTCTTCCCTCAGCCAAAGGAAAGGTACGATTCTTACTCGTATTAACAGATTATTTCACAAAATGGGTGGAGGCAGACCCTTTTAAACAAGTGCGAGAAAAAGAAGTGAAAAGATTTATATGGCGACACATAATATGCCGCTTTGGTATACCAAAGGAAATCGTATGTGACAATGGCCCACAATTCATAGGCTCACAAATTACAGAATTCTTTGAAAGCTGGCAAATCAAACAAATCATTTCATCAGCATATCACCATGTGGCTAATGGGCAAGCCGAGTCAACAAACAAAATCATTGTCAACAATTTAAAGAAACGGTTGGAAAAAGCCAAGGGAAACTGGCTTGACGAGCTATCGGCAGTATTATGGGCTTATAGAACTATTGCAAAAATAGCCATGGGAGAAACTCCATTCGCGTTTGTTTATGGTTCAGAAGCTTTTATTCTGGTGGAAATCGGCCAACCAAGCACGAGATTCACAACAACAACAGAAGAAACAAACAACGACGAGTTGAGAACAAATCTAGATTTGCTCGAGCAAAGGAGAGAAGTTGTATTAATATGTATGGAAGCTCAAAAATAAATCATAGAGCGATATTACAATAGAAAATCTCACCTATTTCAAAATTGGGGACTTCGTTCTTAAAAAAGTCTTCCAATCAACAAAGGAAGCCGGTGGAGGAAAACTACATCCAAATTGGGAAGGACCTTACAAAGTCCGTGGCATTGTTGGAAAAGACGCTTATGAGCTGTAGACTATGGACGATAGAATTTTACCAACAAGTTGGAATGATATTCATTTGAAGAAGTATTACTTCTAAGTAAAAGGATTACCCCCGATCAGGTATCATTACGTTCGATTTCATTTTTGTATAGTTAAAATTATGCTAACCATTTTAGATGATAGGCAAAAAGCTAACACATCACCAGATGATGATATTAGACATGCATTGATACGAGAAAGTAACTGACTTCCCGGTCTAGGGTTACAACTTTCTGATGGACGTTTTTAAGGGTTAAGCAGTCATCATCTAAATTATATACCTTCGAGTCCTGTATGTTTTTCCTTTTGAGAAAAAGGACCACAAGGAAGGAATAGTCAAGTGCTCGAGATTTCATTCTTCAAAGCTCAAACACTTAGGGGACTATACAGTATGGAAGGCAAATAAGAAGCAAAGAAGACTATCAAAAAAGTCAAAGCTCAATCCTGAAGATCCATCTTTCTAACAAGTCAAGCGTTATGAGCAAAATCAAAGAGCCAAATACAAAAACACAAAGCCTGATTCAGAAACCTTCAAAAAACATATTCGTAAATGTAAACGAATGTTTAGGTTAAAGTCAGAATGTTAGTTACGGCTAAAAATGCATATCCTTGTACTTATTCAAAAACTGTTGCAAATAATAACAGTTACAGATAAAATAAAAAGCATTACCCTTGTATTTATTCAAAAACTGTTGTAAATGAAAACATCTATGGGTAAAAATTTATACCCTTGTATTTATTCAAAAACTGTTGTAAATGAAAATCGTTATGGGTAAAAACTCATACCCTTGTATTTATTAAAAAAATTGTTGCAAAAGAAAACAGTTACGGGTACAAATTCATATCCTCATATTTATACCAAATCTGTTGTAAGAAAAACAATTATAAAAGAGTTATAGACGATACTCAAACACATGTAAAATGTTACGAAAGTTCAAAATAATACAAAGACTTTATTCAAGACATTGTTCAAAAAAACATGTTAAATTCCTATCTCTCTTTTGTACATTTACACCATTATGAAGTTGAGACGTCTTCTTCATTAAGTGTCGATCAAAAAAAGGTCGCTCTTTTATAAATCGTGCTTGTTACGAAAAGGTATGATAAATCAAAGCATTTTTCAATGCAAAGTCAAAAACTAAGTCGTAAAACAAAAACCCTAAAAAGAAGCATGCAAAGACTTAAGAGTAAAACAAAAACTCAAGAAATCGAAAGTCATGTTGATATAATATTAATATTACGGGAAAAGACTAAGTATTAACTTAGTCTAAACCGGATTTGTTTGTACAAAAGTTTCCCCTAAGTTGTCAGTTGGGGACTTACAAGGACCAAACTTTACCTCCAATGGGACCGGGGGTAACCACCAATTGTTCCAAAAAAAAAAGAGACCAAGTTCCATAAACTCTTTCACTGGATAGGGGGGTTTTATTCGTTGGCAGGATATGCGGCTTGAGATGGCGAGGCTTGTGCAGCAGCTTCATCAAGGACCTCAACTTCAGGTTATGAGAAGTTCTGACTCTGCCGAGACTTTTCAATTTTCTCTTTGGTCTTAGCAATTTCAGCTTCTACGTCAAAATTCTCTTGGCTCATTTCCGTCAATGAGTCAAGTCGGGCATTTAAAATAAGCCAAACTAACATCGACAACTGCTTTGTCTTCAAGAGCCTCGTAGTCTTTCTCCCATTGTTCAACTTCGGCTCTTAGTTCCTCTCTCTCAGCCACGCAGCATCATGAGAAGCCTGAAAGGAGCAAGGGATATTTCCAAAAACTGGACCTTATCTGAAGATTTACGGAGGTCTTCTTGGGTCTGGCTAAGAAATTGCAAGAGTTCACTAGAGTAAGCCTCCTAGTGATCCAAAAAAGCCTTAAGGCTCCTAATATCTTCGCTGGCATGGGAAAGTTGCTCCGCAAAGGAAGACTCCAAGATGCTTTTATCCTTAGAAGATGCCTTCTCTATGGCCAGTTCCGCTGCAATAACTCTAATCTGCTTTTCCAAGGTACATTTCTCCTCCTCCATTGCCTTCATATCAAGTTGTAGACTCTATTATTGCTCCTTCCAATTATCACCCTCGGTATGGAAGTCATTTGCTGATTGCTCCATTTGAACGACTCTCTTCATCAATTCTGTGCTTATAAGATTGATCTACATAAAAAGATAAGTTAGATATGGTAAAAAAATAAAGAAACAAATATATACAAATGAAGAAGGAACAAATTTTACCTTTAGGGACGAGTGAACAATCTCGTTCATCCAAGTTAAGGAGATGTGACTTTCCAGCTTAGACTTCTCAACTGGGCCTATCAAGGGCTTTAGCCATACATCAGCCTGGCCCAACCTTTTCAAGAGGCTGCCTCCCGTTGGAACCTCAATCGTTACTTGCTTCATCACCCCCTACTGAAAGACCCTACTTCAACAACAGAAGGCACGTAAGTAGGGGCAGATGAAGGAGTCACAGATGGAGTAGGCGGAGGAGCAGAAATAACAATGGGAGCAGAAACAACAATGGGAGCAGAAACACCAACGAGAGCAATAAACGAAAGTTCCGCATGAGCAGATGGAGAGAAAATAGCAAAAGGAGATTCATCAGAAATTGTAATTTTTCTACCCAATCACGGAAAGCGGAGAAATTCTTGATGGTTCCCATGGTTGCTGCAAAAGAAAAAGAAACAGTCACGGTACTGATAGTTTATCAAAAAAAAGGGAAAGTGAGCAAAATTGTACTCACGTGCAAAGTTCCACTTCTCAGGGAAGGAGAGATTTTCTTTACCTACTAAACCTACAGTAGGGACAACAACATACCGAACATACCACCATCTATCTTTGTCATCATCCGGAATAACTAACACTCTTTTACTCCTATCCGCGAGAGTAAAAACTCCTTGGCGGAATAGCATAGGGGAATAGAGGTGAATAAGATAATGGAAAGTAAAAGGGACGGAAGCTAAATTGGCCAAATACCTAAGGCACGCAACTACCCTCCAAACAAGAGGACCGACTTGTCCCAAGCAAACATTGAAGAATCGACAGAATTCATTTATAACAAGGTCGATGGGAGGCTTGAATCCTAATGTGAAGGGATAAGTATATACATAAGAATACCTAGTTCTATAAGAAGTTATTCTTTGGTTATCATTAGGAACTACAACTGGAAAATCAGACTTCCAACAACAATCTCTGCGTACGAGTGACACTAAACCCTCTGTTATTTGGGTAGGATAAAGGCCAGAACTGTCATGTGATGACATGGAAGAAAGTTGCTCACTCGTGGCCTCACTATCCTTGGAAAATGAATACTCGGCAGGAACAATCTCACCGACTCTCATCTCACGAAGTGGTTCATTGTGTTCTCTACTCTTTGATGAAGATCTAGAAGCCCTAGCCCTCAAAGAAGACAAAGATAGACCTAGAAGATGGCAGAGGAGAAGTATGAGAAGAAGAAGAAGAACCCCTAGAAGGTTAGAACTTAAACTCCTAAGTCTTCCACCCCTCCTACTCTGGGTTGGAGCAAAAGAAGTAGTCAATTCATCTACAATAATGACCTTTTTGGGTTGTTGGTTTGAAGAAGACATGTTTACAAGAATAAAGAATTTACAATAAAGAAAGAAAGTTAGAAGTTTTTTGTGAAAGAAAAGAAAGGAAAAGGGGTATTTATACTTAGAGGCGACCGTCAAAAAATGGAAAAAATAGTGATGTGAAAGTCATAATTGAAATTGTCACTTTGTGACTGATGCAGCCGCAAAAAGCCCTAAAAGGTGCTGAATAATTGCAGAACAAATCCGAGAATGCCACGTGGCACGGGCATTAAATGGAAGTGACAAGTGACGTATACATTCAGAGACGGATGCAATGGTACGAGTGAAGCGGCGACAAAATATTCCCGCCATAAATGAGTATCCACTTACCAAATATTTAATTGATAAAAAAATGGTAAGTGGGGGGGACAAGAAAGTGTATTGGTAAAAATAGGCTTCACACGTGTACTAATTATAATGACAAAGAATTCCAGGTGGAGCACTGAAAACATAACAACTGGACGAGACTTTACGAAGAGGTACGAGATAAAGAGGAACAGAATGGCATACCCACGAGGTAACTAGATACAGGAATCTCAATCAATTGAGGAGGTGAAGAGACACGGTTAGAACTCAGAATGAATCAAGGCAGAATAAAGGGCAGATTCGAAGATCTTCAATCAATGAGTCAAACGTTACATTAATGCCATTATTAGTCATTAATGCTCAATCATTAAGAAGAGTAGATGATATATTAAGAAATTCCCTATAAAAGGGAGCAAAATATAAATTGTAAGGACACGTTCGAACCACTATTTAAGTACACTTACTTTTATGCAACTTTGCTGCTTTCTAATTACGAGTCTAATTATAATTATTAGCGTATTCTCTTTGTTATCAGAAACCCGAGTACTTCTTAAAATAGCTTTGGCAGAGAATCTAATTCTTTGGTTAAACAGAAAGTCCTCGGCTCAAAACAAGCAATAACAATAGGGGATCTCTCAGGTTACCGTCACGTAGTACCAAAGTAAGTATGTAGTACAGGGGGATCTCACGGAATACGTCCGTAGTCTCAAAATAAATATGTAGTACAGAGGGATCTCTCGTAATACGTCCGTAATCCCAAAATAAATATGCAGTACATGGGGATCTCCAGGAATACGTCTGTAGTCCCAAAGTAAATAAACAGTGTTGGAGGTTCTCTCGGAATGTGTTCTGTAGTCCCAAAGTAAATATGCAGCTCAACCAATAAATATAACTGTTACATCAATGAAATCTACAGTTTAGGTTATGTCCAATTCAAGGAAAAAAAGGAGTTTCACTAAACATGTTGCACAGAGTTCAAATAGGCGGTCAAAACACGTAGACATGCTTTCCTAATTTAAATAAGGTGATTACATATACTAGTGTAGTTCAAATAAGGCAAAAACAGGTTACGATTTAGTGGAAAACGGTGTTTTACAACAATAGCCCCTGTACGTACTCGTCACCTCACGTACACGACGCTCATATATCAAACAGTACCAAAATCCTAAGGGAAAGTTTCCCCCCACAAGGTTAGGCAAGCCACTTACCTCGAACCAAGCTCAAATCAATATGAAACCATGCTCTTGCCACGAGTATCCAACTCTGAATGGCCCAAATCTAATCAAATCAATTACATAACGTAAATATAAATATAAGTAACTACTTTAGATAATGAATTCGAAGCTAAGGAAAGAAAATAGGAAAAGGCCCAAAAGGTCTCCTCGGGCCCACGTCTTGGAATCAGCTAAAAATCATAAATTACGAACACCCACCTCGCGTTCGCATAGAACAAAAGTCCACTGCTCAATTTTCCTCTTTCGCGAATGCGAGTTCCTTCTCGAGAACGCGTAACTTCAGCTGCTAGGACCATCGTGAACGTGATCCCCTATTCGCGAATGCGAAGAGTAAATTCCTGAGGTTCCAGGTGTTCCATTTTCTCTACGCGAGCGCAATGCCATTCACGCATTTGCGATACACCTAAGTTGTCATGCCCCAACCCTGGGGGGAAGCGACCGACTCTTAACCGAGTGAACCCGGTCAAGCAATCATGTTTATCCTTTGCTACCCGTCTCATTTACGCCCCGTGATTATGTTATCACATCGTTCACTGAGTTAGCAGGAAATAAATCAAAAGCGTACGTTCATAATATTAATCCATTTTTCCTTATACACCGATATCCAAAAATTAGGTCTTCCAAAACATACATACTAATTACAATCTTTATGGGATGGGATTACAGTTACACGTTAACCCAACAACTACCCAACAACATACATGACCCACATGAGTGTCTACGGAGCCTCTAAGATAAAGAAGATGAACATGGTTCCGCCAGCGACAAGGCCCCGACAATACCTCAAAATAGAACAACATATACAAAAGGAGATCAACAAATTTTATGCACGACCCTGAGAGGAAGTGGGGCTCACCGGAACTGCTGTAAGGAGGAGGAGAAGGCACCACTACCGACGATCAGCGCTACCAACTACAGAGCCACCTACATCCATAAGAAGATGCAGCTCCCCCGACAAAATGGACGTTAGTACCATCGAATAGTACTAGTATATATGAACAAACTCTACTCTAGATAGAACAAATAGCAAACATGTAGTAATGCAATTAGAGGCATCAAATGACATTTCACAGAAATAGGAGGTACACAAACAAGTGTCATCATGGTTTCTTAATCCGTTGTCCCATCTTTTAAATAGTAGTCCTTTAGAACCAAGTGCCACAATTTTCATAATACCACCGTGTCTTTTACACGGAGTCTGGTCTCGGCCCGACCGTCTAAGCCATCCCAAGTGAGACATCATCAGCATTATAGTTCATAATACCAACGTGTTGTTTTCACACGGAGTCCGATCCCGGCCCGATCGGCTAAGCCATCTCACTTGAAACAGTGAGACATTACCAATATCATATTTTCGATGCAAATACCACCATGTGTACAACATGGAGTCCGATCTCGGCCCGATCGGCTAAGTCATCTCACTTTGGGACATAACCATATCAATTTAATTATTCGGTTCACATTCCTTTTTCCATCATTTATTATAAAGTTCTTGGCACTTGGACATATCCAACCATTTGTGTTACATTCCTCTCTTTAACTGTTTCATATAATCATCCTTCATATCAACTAGAACCAACATATAAGGATTCGTACACATAATAAAGAAAAGAGCACGATAATCATAATTTACATTTTCAAGTAGCATAGTGACATGATAGCAACTTAGAACAATATGCAAATAGGAGTTTCCTAACTTAACACATTGAAACCATCAATTCTTCAGAGAATCAAAAAAGGGACTTGTTGATACCCAATTTTTCCTCAAATTATTTTCAAACTTGCATATAAGCTTTCAAAATCACTCTTTGCAGTAATCGATATTTTTCCATAATTTTCCGTATTTTTATCAAATCATTTTCCTGTTTATTTAACATTTTTATGTTCCATAATTATTCATAATTATGCATAAGTGATGTTACAAATAATTTCAAATCATTTTCTTACTCAATAGGTTATTTATATCTTATGTTTAAACCTATTGAGATTTTATTATTTCACAAATTAGCCAATTTGGCATTATTTGGCTATGATTACAATGATTTTGCAATTATAGCATAATTATACATTTTATGCTATTTTAATTCAGTAATTAGTCATCTTATATTTTAACTACTAGTTAATTAAATTAATTTTACTTATTTAGCCTTAATTTCATTTTATCTAATTATTAGCTATTTTTTATTAATTATTTATCTATTTTAATGGGTATTTAACAAATAGCCAAATTTTTTTTATTTAAAATCCAGCCTAAATTATACCCAGCTCAAAACCATCAAATACCCAACCAAAACCATTAAAAAATACCCAACCCAGATCCTAAACCAACCCGGCCCAATCCCAATTCAATTTGAGTCGTTGATCAGATTAGATCAACGACCCAGGTTATATTTTCCTAATTTAACTCTAACCTAACCCCCCCTCCGTCTCATTTTCCTTCGAGACGGTTCTTCTCTCTATCTCTCTGCCTCTCTCTATCTCTACAACTCTCTAGAAGTCTCTTGGACTTCATCTTCTCCGATGGGGTTCTAGTTGTCTTCTCCGGTGGATTCTCACCGGAACCTTGATTCTCTATCATCCCCTGGACATCTACATGTATCTCACCTACTCAGTGATATATTGAGTTCTTCAGACGAACCTGGAGAGGTTCACTCACCTCCTTTGGGCCTCTTGCCACTTTCTGGCCTTTCCACGACCGTTTGAGTCAGTTTTGCAGTCTCTCCGGCCTAAATCTATGTCGTTCATGAGGTTTGCCCTCTTTTTTGGGTTCCACGAAACCCTAATCTTCTGTATCTTGGTTTTTATTTTAAGATCCGTTTTACATTTACAATATTATGAAGTTTCTCTATTGTTTTCTCTGGAAAATCTCGTTTTTTAACAACTTCAAAACTAGGGTTCCTTGACCCATTTTTTCATTAGATTTAGCTACCTATACTATGTTTATACGAGTATTTTGTGATTCCTTGTTGCCTTGACTTTTATGGTATACTTGTTTCCCATGAATGCTCCAAGTTTTCTTTGACTGGACTATGTTTTGTTCATTAGAGTTTCTAATCTCTGCTCGTATCATGTTTTCCCTGTTATTTCCTTTAGTTATTACTGAGTTCATGAGGGTCCTTAATTTCACATGTTTTACTACTGGGGTTTCTTACCTCTTGCCTGTGACTTATTCGATTCATCACTATTGCTCCTATTTGAATCCTTGATTCTCTGTGGTTTCAGCTTGTTAGGGTTCCTGATTTATTTATTTTAGAACCCTGGATTCCTTGTGATTTGAGACCTTATTGATTGTTTACCTATTGATTTTATACTGCCTTTTGTGTGAAAATCCCCGGGCTTGTGATGTTTTCCTTAAATACATGATCTTGTATATTCCCTCTGTAATCCTATACTAATTTTGAATTCTTTCCATATTCATGTGATTGCTTTCCTTAAGTCTCTTGGATTCCCTGTGATTGCAATTGTATCCGAGATCCCCTCAATTGATTTTCAAAACGGATACTCTATTTTACTTTATAAATGTAATGTTTTTTCAACTTTCCTTAATTATATACTATGTATTTGGCTTTATTTATGTATTATGTGATTTCCTTGTCACAAATGAAGCAAAATCAGTCTTATGAATTGATTTCTTTTCCTTATTTAGCCCTGACTGCACCGTTTGAACTTGACTCCTTAATTAAAGGAGTCCAGTGTCTTAATTGATACTAATTGGTTGTTATTTCCATAATTATGCACTCTTTACCTATGTGACTACTCGTTTTTCAAACTATATATACCCTGTATTCTCTCTTTACACACACACTCTTGACTGACACTTACACCGATAACACACACAGATACATTGAGATCACTGATCACAAAAATACACTAAGCACACTACTCTGAACTTTTTGTGTTTTCCATACACATCTCTTTTTGATCTTTGCCTCTATTACTGACTACTCAGTCGACTTAAAGCCAAGACTGAGTGATCTCTATTGCTCTTGTGCTTCTACACACTACTGTCCTATTGCTGCTCTCTCATTCTGCACACTATTGTCCTCTGTTGCTCTCTTATTCTGCATACTGCTGTTGCTGCTCTATCTCTTTGCATTTTGCTATTCTCTATCACTCGACTGGTATGTCTCTAAGTTAGTTTTATAGTATCTCCATACAATATGCTTCAATTCTTGTTTATCTACTTATTGTTCCTTTTGTGCTTTATCTTGTGGTTCTACTGCCTACCAAGTAATTAACATGACTCTATAATGTCCTTTCCCTTTTTCTATTCTGCTTTCTCCATGTGATTCTCTATAACTGTTTGAGTCTTGTGTAATTAGGATGTCCTTGCTCTTTTCTAGTAGCCCAATATGTCTCATGTTTCCTCCCGTGTGACTCTATGTGAGACTTATGCAACTAGTATGCTTACTTGTCTATGGGTTAATATCTCTTATCTCAACATGATTATTGTTACATGCTTATCTTCCTATGTTATAAACCTCCCCCCCCCCCCCCCCCCCC